>JAZGTH010000087.1:382500-415000 GCA_036877525.1 Chromobotia macracanthus
AGTGTCACATTCTTGCAAAAGGACGTTTTCTGCCAGACAACAAAATGGCTGATTAGGCAAATCTGGCAGACAAAGAGCGCTGAACTGCCTCCTGTGAGGCCTTCTGCACTCTGACATCAGCTCACGGCCTTTTGTGCTGCTGTCATACTAAAACATCCCCACAGACAGATGAAGAACCTGCTAACAGACCCAACAGCAGGACCATCCATGCTGCTCAGACCTATGTGACACTCTGTAGAAGGACAGGCACAGCAGATGCATGTCAAATTATATTACAGCACACAAGCAAGCATCAGGGATCCTGTTTTGAATAAACTACAAATTGTGCCAAATAATAAATTCAGCATGTCAGATGGTGTATTTAGATTAGAGTATTTGTTGGACATTTTAGTTCAAAGCATCCTACAGTGCATTCAAGATACCCTGTACATTTTATTAGTATATGCATTCCTAGAGAATCGAACCCATGATCTTGCTGTTGCTAGTAATGCCTATGGGACACATTAAAATATACCACCTATGTATCTTATTTGTGATTCTACATTCAGTCGCTATTTTGCAAGGGAAATCACAAAACTATTAGTGGCAGTGCAGAGAAAACTAATGACCAGATTTCTATCTCACTGTTTTGCTTCTCCTTCTGACCTGTTTTGGGGGGATACTGCTGTTTTGGAGGGATACTGCTGTTTTGGGTGATAACTTGATATGCAGGGGAAACAACTGTGTGGTTAACAGAATGCAAAGAAAGACACAGCCTGAATCTAATCTTTGAATAACCTTCTGACTTTGTTAAATAAATTTGAAAAGTGCAATAGTCACACAACAGAACACAAGCAACATCTGGAAAGTAGAGCCATTGTTTAATTACTTTTCATGCATGTTTTCACCTCTCTTCATTGTTTTGTCTTTGACAGTCTTGTCTGAACGTCACGTGAGTGGAAACCACTAGCCCTGGGTAGGAAGACAAGACAAACAGACACACCTGCCTGACACAGAGTAAAGAAGAGAGGACAAAAGAAGAAAATAATGTGCGCCTGCCAAGCGACAGCTGAGGGCCCTCAGGATGTGGACAGATTCTTTATGGATTAAAAAGACAAAAAAGGAGGAGTAATTATCCACACCCCCTTTATTGATTTACTTATTCGTTTTATATTAGATATGATAAAAGAAAACAAAGGTATAAATGGCTCTATTTACAGGGAAATTTTGTTGCTATACAAAGTTTTGACTTAAATCCATGTCTATTGTCAAGAGTTATTATGTTTATAAATATAAGTTATAATCATTATAATTTCTTGTTATAATTAACACTACACTAAAATTACTATTAATAATTTATTATTTTAAACAATAAATAAAAAACCTTTTTAGTTCATTTACAAAAAGAAGTCACTTCTTTATATTGTCTGACACTCATCTCTCCACTGCAAGCACACATGGCGTCTGCGCAGACACAGCAGCTGTGATCACTCTGTAATCAGACACCAGAGCTGTTCTGACCAGACACGAGAGATTGAAACTGAACCCACAGGTTTATTCTCCATCTCAATGATGTACTGAATCTCTCTCATGCCATTCCACTCTCTCACAGACACTCTGAGTGTTTCAATTGTGATTCACTTATTATAAGTATTTTGAATTGTCATATCAGCCATAACCCCCAGTGTATACATTTAAAATCAGGTATATATAGCTCAAATCAAATATGACAGCACATCGATAACAACAAATCTCACAGGTCTCATAGCAAAATGTCTTAACCTCATAAAATAAAAAACAATGTGCTGTCATATTTAATCACGCTGTATACATGATTTGATTTCAGTCAAGGCAAAGATTTTCACTTTTGCATGCATTAAAGAATCTAAAGCACCAGGAGGAACTGATGCTGAAAAGGATACTGTACTCCCTGAGTACGGCGAGATGTCTGACAGATCCTCGCCACATTCAGATTGGATGAGTGAGATTGACAGGCCCTCAGCAGTGCTTCCTGAGCGAGCTGGTGAGCAGGAGCGATGATGGCCCAGATGGTACACTGAAGACATTTTGGTTTGTACACTGGTGGTTTCTCGTGAATGATCCATTGAGTCAGGAGAGCACTGGTCTTCATGGGAGTATCCTGCTGACGGGGCACCAAATGCACTGTGGAATGAGTAACCCATGAGAGGCAGGGGAAATGGATGCCGGAAGGACTGGGGGCTGAAGCTCATGTTGGCCGAAAGAGAAGAAGGGTGGAGAGAGGGATGTGGGTGGCCACCATGAGCTCCGAGTGCTGAGGGCTGGAGGTGGTCAGATGCAGACTTTCGCACCACCAGCGACAGTGCTTCAGTCTGGTTGTTGCTGTTAGGAAGAGGGACTCCACCGGAGGAATCAAGCGGGCTGGGAATGATGACATCACCCAAAGACCGTAGTCTCTGATTTGCAGTGTGGAGGTTTGTGTTGTCCCTATGACCAGAGAAGCAGTCCTGGTTTGGAGGGAGTGATGGGAAGACTTCTAACAGCGGCCGTATTGGTTTGGTAAAGACTTTCACCACGGTTTCTACCACTTGAGACATGGCAGAGTTCAGCTCCTGCTTTAGGGTTTCTGCCAAATGTTTGCCCTCTTCATGTATAGAGATGAAATCTTTGCCCCTCAGAGAACCATTGGCCTTCTCTGAAGCTGGCAAGACTTCTTCACAGAGCAGAGCCCTTGTCTGATCTAAAAGTTGTCCTGGATCCAAGTCTGCCAACTCATTGTCAGAGCGATCAGCCACAGAACCCTCATCAGATTGTGTGCTGTCTTCTGAGATGTTCCCTCCATCTGGTTCAGAGTCTGTGCTTTCATACATCTGGAAGAACTTCTCCTGAAGCTGTCTAAGCTGTTTCTGCATGTCCTCCAGCTGAAGTTTCAACTGCCTGCGTTCTTCAACCTTCTGCTCCTTGTGTGCAGAAACCAGCTGCTGGAAGCTTCGTTGCTGCTGCTGAGGTAATTTTTGCTTCCTCTTGTTCTCGCGATAGCCATCTTGAGGGCTGGAGGACTGTGGAGGAGCCTCAGTTTCTCCCTCTCCATCTTGCTCATGATCTTTTCCACTGGGAATAGATGTCGGCATGTTTGGAGAGTGGCTCATTCCACGAATGATGTTCTCCACGCGAGCGCGCTTGGCCCGAAGGTGCTCATCGTTCAACCGCTCAGAGTCGAACTGGCACAGTGAGGTGGGTCCAAACGGTGAGAGACAATCTTGAGGACTGTCCTGGGATGGGCTGCTGCATGTGTCTTCCTGAGGTGCTTCAGATTCTGTTCTCTCTTGTTCCCCACCACTCACTCCCCTATTTGACATGTTCCTCTTGAATAGCTTGCTGATGACAGTGGCACTAGGAAAAGGTACCATGGCATCCTCACATGAGCTGGCCCTCTTCAGCAGCTTGCGAAGCACATTTGAGTTAGCCACATGGCTGAGCTGAGCCCCCTGGCCCTCAAGCACATCCCGCTCTCTCCTGTGACAGGAGCTCATGATGGTGGATTTGGCCACACAGCTGATTTTAAGGATGGCAGAAGCTGTCTGGCTGGATGTGGCTGAGCTCACCGCTCTCTTCACTCCAATGTCCACGCGTCTTCTCCTGGTTTGTTGGTTTAGAGAGAATTTTGTGTCATGAACTTTCATTACTGGTGCTGCTACTGAGCCATTTCCCGCAGGCTTTGACTTTGACACAATAACTGAGAAAAAAGAAAAGATAAAACCAGGCAATTTTAATATTTTAATATAAAATATTTTAAATCCCACATGAGAGAGTTTATTAGTACTGATTTGAGTAATGTTTTTCTCTTCTTCCTCTTTCTGTATTCAGATAAAACTCTGACACTGAACACCTGTGAGTTTACCTGTATGATTCCCACAGGCCCACGACACACCCTTTACATAGCCTCTTAAATAATAAAAAATGTCTATAATTGAGCCAAATCATGTTTTGCTTTAAAAAAGTCAGCAGCTCTGGTTTAGTGGCAGAGTTACAGTATTACCCTTAATATAAAACTATGAGCATATAGAAAAGGTCCTTTGTAGCTTCTCAGGACTAATGATAAAGAAACTGATAAGAGCTCAACATGCGAGTCTCCGTCAGTGTACACAATGACACAATGCGCTGCCCATCACAGATCACTCACGCTTTTTATCACGTTTTATAATGACAATAATAAAGAAGAAGAAGCTCAGAGGCCATGATACACGCTAAATACATGTAAATATTAAACTTCATTTCACATTATCGCATCGTCTCAAAACCAGCTTCATGACAGTTAGTCGTACATGCATCAGCCATTAATAAAACTACACATGAGGAACCAAGACAAGCACCTAAACTCAGACTTTCTCAATCTTCTCAGAAGACGACATGTCAGAAAGCGCTGACAATCCGGCTGTTGTTCATAATGATCTTCAGTATGAGTTTTCACACGACGTTTAAAATATGGAAATACTGCGGTATTTTGACGCAACTTATAAATACATATTCAAAATAAAATGTTTTAAACAATAAACCCCAACACCTCTTTTAACTGAGAAGAGAGCGAAAAATATAATGATCTATAGAACTAAATCAAACTAAAATCACATGATGTTTACCAGAGAGGAGAACTTCAGAAGATCACTCATCATCATCATCCTCACTCACCTCACATGTGCGTGCAGAACAAACATCATCATCATCATCATCATCATCCTCACTCACCTCACATGTGCGTGCAGAACAAACATCATCATCATCATCATCCTCACTCACCTCACATGTGCGTGCAGAACAAACATCATCATCATCATCATCCTCACTCACCTCACATGTGCGTGCAGAACAAACATCATCATCATCATCATCATCCTCACTCACCTCACATGTGCGTGCAGAACAAACATCATCATCATCATCATCCTCACTCACCTCACATGTGCGCAGAACAAACATCATCATCATCATCATCCTCACTCACCTCACATGTGCGTGCAGAACAAACATCATCATCATCATCATCATCCTCACTCACCTCACATGTGCGTGCAGAACAAACATCATCATCATCATCATCATCATCCTCACTCACCTCACATGTGCGTGCAGAACAAACATCATCATCATCATCATCCTCACTCACCTCACATGGCGTGCAGAACAAACATCATCATCATCATCATCCTCACTCACCTCACATGTGCGTGCAGAACAAACATCATCATCATCATCATCATCCTCACTCACCTCACATGTGCGTGCAGAACAAACATCATCATCATCATCATCATCATCCTCACTCACCTCACATGTGCGTGCAGAACAAACATCATCATCATCATCATCATCCTCACTCACCTCACATGTGCGTGCAGAACAAACATTATCATCATCATCATCATCATCCTCACTCACCTCACATGTGCGTGCAGAACAAACATCATCATCATCATCATCCTCACTCACCTCACATGTGCGTGCAGAACAAACATCATCATCATCATCATCATCCTCACTCACCTCACATGTGCGTGCACAACAAACATCATCATCATCATCATCCTCACTCACCTCACATGTGCGTGCAGAACAAACATCATCATCATCATCATCATCCTCATCCTCACTCACCTCACATGTGCGTGCAGAACAAACATCATCATCATCATCATCATCCTCACTCACCTCACATGTGCGTGCACAACAAACATCATCATCATCATCATCATCATCATCATCATCCTCACTCACCTCACATGTGCGTGCAGAACAAACATCATCATCATCATCATCATCATCATCCTCACTCAACTCACATGTGCGCAGAACAAACATCATCATCATATCATCATCATCATCCCCTGCAAACAAACATCATCATCATCATCCTCACTCACCTCACATGTGCGTGCAGAACAAACATCATCATCATCATCATCATCATCATCCTCACTCACCTCACATGTGCGTGCAGAACAAACATCATCATCATCATCATCCTCACTCACCTCACATGTGCGTGCAGAACAAACATCATCATCATCATCCTCACTCACCTCACATGTGCGTGCAGAACAAACGCTCCTCTGCTCTGTTAAACAGACAACTGGAGATGTGACAGAAAACGATGGTCACTATTAAACTGAGAGAGAGAGAGAGAGAGAGAGAGAGAGAGAGAGAGAGAGAGACGCTCTGCAGACGCGCCTCCAGCCGCCCGCGACGCTTAAAGACGCGTCTGAGGAAACCGGAAGACGCGCGTCATTAAGCGCTTGTGACGTCACGAGCGCAGCTGCCAATAGCATTTCATCTTAAAGCGCTGAAATGACGCGCCCGCACTGCAGACCGCGCAGCTTTAATAAATCTTTTAAATGCATGATAATAGCATTTAAAAAAGAAAAGTTTTATAAGTATTAAATCAACTCTGAACTGTAACACACGACAACAGCGTGTCTGTAAGCACGTCAAACTGTTCCAGTTTCAGGAATGGACAGAAGAGCGACATTTCCCCACTGAGTAACTACACGTCTGTCTGTGAAAGAATGACCAGACCACATCAACAAATAAAGCAAAAATAAATACATATTTTATTCTTTTATCTTGCATAAATCAACAAAGCTTTTAGGTTACCCTATATGTAAACTTACATATAGACTAAACCGGTGTCATCTATTATGATCAGATATCTAATATATATATATATATATATATATAGGTTTAAATGGCGTAACGATAAAATGATGTTCATATTTTCCTACGATACTAATATTATAATAACAAAAGTGATGAGAAAATGCTGCTCTCACCCTGGTAACATCTGACAGAAACATTTGACGAGAAATAAGAAGAGAAATCATCATCATGGCAGTTCATTTCAGAAGCTGATGTTTCGTATCTTACTTGTTTTTCTTTGTTTAATCATCTTTAATGATTTCATCACCACAGCCCTGGAAAAAGCCATCAGGACATGAAATGAGTTTGCAGACGGAAGCGTGTGGCGCTGCCGGCCGCATCACTCCCGCGAACCTGCGGGACCCGCAATCAACCCGCTCCCCGTTTCCCGTATCAGAGATGAGAGATCAGAGATGAGATCAAGAGGAGAGCCATTGTACAGCAATGTCCTGTTCTCCAAACAGCAGTAAAAACTAAGCGAAAGACCGACAGATATAACGCTGCGTTTCCTCTGCAGAATGATGTTTACGAATATAAAATGTGGCAAATGGATGAGGGACCTTTAAAACAAGCGGTTAAGCGCGCCAGTTTTGCCCCAGAGGAGACTGGCAGCCCAGACTAAAGAAAGATACACCCTCAGTACCTGTCTGTCTATCTGTCTGTCTGTCTATCTATCTATCTATCTATCTATCTATCTATCTATCTATCTATCTATCTATCTATCTATCTATCTGTCTATCTGTCTGTCTGTCTATCTGTCTGTCTATCTATCTATCTGTCTGTCTGTCTGTCTGTCTGTCTGTCTGTCTGTCTGTCTGTCTGTCTACCTACCTACCTACCTACCTACCTACCTGTCTGTCTGTCTGTCTATCTATCTATCTATCTATCTATCTATCTATCTGTCTGTCTGTCTGTCTGTCTGTCTGTCTGTCTGTCTGTCTGTCTACCTACCTACCTACCTACCTGTCTGTCTGTCTGTCTGTCTGTCTGTCTGTCTGTCTATCTATCTATCTATCTATCTATCTATCTATCTATCTATCTATCTGTCTGTCTGTCTGTCTGTCTGTATGTCTGTCTGTCTGTCTGTCTGTCTGTCTGTCTGTCTGTCTGTCTATCTATCTGTCTGTCTGTCTGTCTGTCTGTCTGTCTGTCTGTCTGTCTGTCTATCTGTCTATCTATCTGTCTGTCTGTCTGTCTATCTTTCTTTCTTTCTGTCCCTCTCTATCTGTCTGTCTGTGTAAGAATACTGATTGCTGTAGATTTCAGTTTTTGCAAATGTTCAGTTTTTGATGGTAATATGATTTTGTGTAATTGTATATAGAAATGTGTAATGAGCAGATGGGATGAGAGCAGCTTTAAAATCTGATCTAGTGTCAGATGTGTATTTATCCTTCTTTCATTTACACTCCATCCTTTCATTTGTTTTTCTATCACCAAATTTGTAATAAATGAACAACATGTTCATTATCTAACACTAATCACTTAAAACTGCACAATGTGAGTTTGTGACTCTGTGTGACGTGTTCTGCTTTTGTGCATAAAGGTGTCTTCATGTGAGTTTATATATGTGCACACAATGTCCACATTATGAGAGACCTATTCCTGAGCTTTGAAGTTCTCCTGACCTGCTGACCCTCTGAATGACCCTCTTCTTTCAGCAGCGCTCCACATTTAGCTGTTATTTTTATAAAGACTAATTCTTTATGAAAGGGAGTGGAATAACACAGATAACAGGCGGCGTCTCTGTATCACACAAGCAACAGTGGTTCTTTTTGACCTCACAGTTCCTCATGGGTTCAGCATCTGTTTCATTTGGTCATCTATACCAGGAAGTGAGAAGAAATCTTCCAATAACAGCTACAGGTAAGAATCAGACAAACTCTGCTCTGATTTTTCTGGCTACTGGTGTCTGCCATGAAAGAAAAAACGTAGTAAATGTAGTAAAATAAGAACGTTTTAAAGAATAGTTAAAACAATTCTTCATTCAATCAAATACAGAAGTAATTATGTACATTTTGTAATTATGGACATGCTCATATTCAGACATTTTTAGCTAACAGACATATATCGTTGTTAAATGTCTGAAACTGTATTTTGAGATATAGTTCTGTTGCAGATTTTCTGATCTGTGTTGCCCGACAGCTCCATCAATACCAAAGCAGATCTGTTAAATAATATTAGAATGATTATACTCACTTTTAAACAAACAAAAAATGGCAGATAAAAACATGATTTGACTTATGAGCCTTTTTATTTAGTGAGGACCAATAAAATGTCCTCACAAGTTCGTTGTCATGATATTTCACTGTTAGTGAGGACATTTGGCCCTCACAATTATAGCTTAACCTGTGTATACACACTCACACACACGCAGGCACGCGCCACCAGTTTTCATCTCATAAATCTACTTGTCTCTGGTGAGGAGGGCACTGTGCACCTTGTTAAAAACACCCACATTAAGAGCTGAATAAACCACAACATCCTGCCCTCTGCAGCACTCCAGAGGCCCAGACAAAGCCTGCAGGCCACCCGCGTGCTCTGAACCGCAGCGGGTCGCTTCCCTTCTGTCTCCATCTATCCATCTCCTTCCCTTCATCTCTCACTCTTTCCTCAGGCACCATGTGTTTATATGTTGTACTCTTCACGGCTGTCCTCCTTTTTTACAAAGTTCTTTTTTCCCCTCAATTCCAATGACTTCCGGTTTCCTGTAACGTCATAACGGAGCAAATTCGGCACTTAACTGGAGGATGCTAACACCCATTTCCTGGCGTGTGCCGGACCCACTGATGCGGTCAAGTGTGTGTGTTCACCTTCCAAATAAGAATTTGTGGCTTTTATTGTGGCTCATGAAAAGGAAACGTTCCATATCTGGGACATTAGATAAAGAACAAATGTCATGAGATTATGTTGTATCAGTCTTACAATCTAACCAGCCAAAATAATCACTCTCCAGAGACAAACTATAAAGTGTTGGACTACTGTAACATTACTGTTATTTAAGAACACAGATACTTTTTGATGTTTATGATTTATGAACATAAAGTCAGTCTCCAGCTAATCTCACACCAAACTCCTGATGTATCTTCTGACATTCACTAAAGCTAGCGAGAGAGAGAGAGAGAGAGAGAGAGAGAGAGAGAGAGAAAGAGTAAAGGAGGAATCTAGCTAGTGATAGCCCTGACACAGCCTTTTTATTGACTGCAGAGAAGCATCAAAAAGCAGATACAATCTAGATTTAAAAATGATTTGAATGAGTCTTGACTTTATATGATTAAAGTGATATTAAGTTAAGGCTTAGCAAATGTGTCTTATATATTTAAAACAAAGTAATTATGGTGGTGATGATGATGATTAAATTAATAAAAAAACAATAGAAGTCAATCAAAACGTTCCTTTCAGGAATGCCAGCATGTATGTGCAGTGGAAGATCTGCTGAATGTTCATGAGTATTAATGAAGTAAATCTTTCCACATTAATCACTTCCTCGGTAAAATATCATTCCAGATTATATAAACACACTCACACAAACACACTCATGAGTGTTATTTTGGGTCATAAGACATAAAGGTGGGCTCCTCTGACTGGTGGAAAACAACAACCCTGACAACACTAGCAATCACCTAACAGCACACTGAATATCAGTGCACTAACAACCAAACAAAACACCTTAGCAACTGCATAGCAACACCCTGGCAAACACCCAGAACAGCCGACAGCACGGCACAGTGTGTAGAACAAGCACCACTCACATTTTTTCAGTCAGGTTGCGTGTGTGCATGTGTCCAGACCTCTGAACAGTCGGGTTGCGTGTGTGCATGTGTCCAGACCTCTGAACAGTCGGGTTGTGTGTGTGCATGTGTCCAGACCTCTGAACAGTCGGGTTGTGTGTGTGCATGTGTCCAGACCTCTGAACAGTCGGGTTGCGTGTGTGCATGTGTCCAGACCTCTGAACAGTCGGGTTGCGTGTGTGCATGTGTCCAGACCTCTGAACAGTCGGGTTGCGTGTGTGCATGTGTCCAGACCTCTGAACAGTCGGGTTGCGTGTGTGCATGTGTCCAGACCTCTGAACATCTGCGTGTGTGCATGTGTCCAGACCTCTGAACACGGGTTGCGTGTGTGCATGTGTCCAGACCTCTGAACGTGTGCATGTGTCCAGACCTCTGAACAGTCGGGTTGTGTGTGTGCATGTGTCCAGACCTCTGAACAGTCGGGTTGCGTGTGTGCATGTGTCCAGACCTCTGAACAGTCTCATCTTCATCAGCAAAGCATTAAATCACTCTCTCTATCAGCATCTTCATCACCTCCTGGGATCTGCTCTGTAACTCACATTCTCAGTCCTCTGTCATTTCTTCTGCTGTAAAATGAGCTACATACAGTAGATATAAAGCCCTGCAGGGAAATAAAGTAAGATACAGTCACCTGAACAAACTAATATTAGTTTAACATGTGAATATTAACATTTTCTCAGTTTGACAATATCGTGGAGTAAAATCTTCGCACAACACGTATCACAGGCTGACTAAACCATAGAAAATTTGATCCAGGTCACATGACCCACATACTCAACTATGATAAATGATAGCAGGACTGGGTGAGAAACTCTGTCTCAGGAAACTCAAGAGTGTCTTGTGGAGAATGTTGCCTGTTTGAAAGTCCATCAGATAAAAGATTATTGTTTGGATGAAGTCACCCTTTACAGCTGCATTTATTTTCTCTGAACTTTTACACTGTGTGTGTGTGTGGAGACTCCAGACTGCTGATGTCAGCAGTTATTGGTGAGTTTGTTTCCTTACAGGTGATGCAGTGAATGCCTGCTGATAGATATACACATCCCCCCATTTTCCATTTTACAGAGAAGAAGAAAACAGAGGTCATGCTGTGAGTTCATGCTTTCACCCTGTGTTACTCCTGACGGCCATGTTCCATGTGTGTGTCTGCTCCATAAACATATATGAGACAGAACGAGACCGATGGTTTGATTTCTAATATTATAGAAATGAATATTGTATATCCTCCCTCACTGAGGGTTGTAAGATAGTAAGAACTGTTAAAGTTTACTGTAAGAGGTGCTGCAGAACAAATGATTGTGAATTGAAAAGGTTTCTCTTCAGGTTTATACCCCCAACATTACGTGTAGCCAATTATTTAAGTTTGAAAACAGTATGTTGTCTTTATAATTGCACACTTTCTTTATTCATAATATTTATGACAATAATATGACAATTTGACACAATTAAATTCCTTTAAATAAAAACTTCTGGTGGTCCCTAGATCAAGGCTGAAGAAAAAGGCTGACCTGGTCTTTAATATTTCATGGGGGCTATCTGTGGCTATTGTGTCTGTATCCTATCATAATATCGATTCTGTTTATTGATTGTTTTATTGTGCTTTATAAATGAACTAAAGTCCAATTTCACATGAGGAGATACAGCACATTTTAATAACGTAATGACCATTCACTTTAATGGTATAGAAGATTATGAAACAGTCAACAGATCTTAGATTTTTACAATAACACAAACTGAATAAAGGAAACATTTGCATCCATATTAATGCTACATTCTTTAATATTAAAACAATACAAGGCTGTAATGAAATAAATGGCTCCAGGAGCACCTGAGAGAGGCTGTGCTGCTTTGTGTGTATATATGACTAAAGGGCTTGTGGAGTGACTTCATATTTATTCACAACAGACAAGTTTTTACTGTGAGATCATCATGGGAATATATGAATGAACCCATATAAAGGTTAAATTAAACTCCATTATAAGATATGCTGTAGCAACTTTCAGAAGCAACAGCATGTTGTGTGTGAACGGCTCTAAGTAAACAACAAATGTATGCAAATGAACATACACACCAATACAGTATATGATCACTGAGAGTTTATTGAATGATGCAGAAGATCAGACAGGTTATATGTGGAGCACTACTGTAGTTGTGTTAGGATACGTTTACACTGGCAGTTCAGAAATAGGGGATGGTTTTATACACCAAAATAAAAAAAATGTTAAGATATGTTAAGTGTCTTGGTAAGTTGTGTTCTCCACACATTCTACATGCATGTTGGTGATGACAGATGATTGCAGATGCACTGGGGTTCAGCAGAATCAAGTGAACGTGAAGCCAGACCAAAGGTCAGACCACAATCAGAGCACAGTAAACATGGCCAGTGTGAGACACCTTACTGACTCCTTTTCACTGAGCGGATTCATGTCACACATGTAAATGTTCATACAGAACATACTGAGAACATAGAGATCATCTGTGTACATACACGCAGTAACTGTCATAAATCAAAGCTAACAGATGTTATACTTTTATATGATATACCTTTAAATAATATTTGATATGTGTGTTTATCTAATGTAAAGATGTAGCTAAGGGTCGACTGAGATGTAATAATACTTCTGTAAAATTGAGACAGTACCGACACTTCTGCTCAGATGTGAACAGTGAAGGTAAATGCCATGTGAAACAATCTCACTGAATCTGGGCAGAATTTGGTTAAAAAAATGCATTAACATTTCATATTTCATAAACACTTACAGTAAACCTAACAGTAAACATGCCATTTTACCTCATGGCAAAAGAACTGTAAAACCTCATGAACAGATCCATTAACAAAACGGAGAGGTGCAGCAGGGTCATTGTCTTATGGTTAACATGGTGTCATTTGTGACAGTTCAGATCTTTTCTCACATTCCAGTGAAGCGTCTGATAGTTTAACTGCTCCAGTTGACCTGTGAGAAAAACGGATGAGACTTTATCTCCTCCACAGCAGCTACTCCAGAGCCCAGCCTCTCCATCGGATTATACTGCAACAGCTGCAGAGAGACAATGACTGTTTAAGACAAACACGAGCAAATGTTTTGACGCAGTGATCAGAGCCTCATTACAAAACATTTGTACAGTACAGCATAAAATATGACATTTGTAATGTAAATTGAGCTGCTGCAGCCTACAAAGCTGAGCTTGTTTACATTTACTACATATATATACTGAACTGCAAAGCAAAGACTATGTCATTACAAATTAATTTATTTGATAGTCATATTTGATAGTGACGTGTCTTTGTAAACAATAAGCCAAGATACATGATGTCAGTTCCAGTGCACTTCTCTTAGAGGTCTACATCAGGTCCTTCAGTACATTTGACTGAATACTGATGAGGTAGACGCTGTTCATTCACAATAATGGGTCTGCAGTGGCAATATGCATGTTCCGCTCTTGAACACTAAGTGGCGTTATAACACAGACCTGACAGCAGCTGAAAGTATCATTCTCTTGATGCATTCTCTGAAAGCAGTATTTAACACGTCACAGGACACATTTGAATAGTGCTGATGAGTGTTGAGAATCATTGACGTATGCTGCTGTACCTGTTCCAGCAGAGAGCGAGCCTCATCCGACACAAACTCTGGGATGTTCAGAGACGAGTGTCTGCCGATACCAGCGGGATGACAGTGATACAGGGACTACACACACACACACACACACACACACACACACACACACACACACACACACACACACACACACACACACACACACACACACACACACACACGTTTTCTATGTATCACTTTTATTTAAATATTTATCTTTAATGTTATCTTTACCACCTACACAACTTGCCACACTGAAGTCAACATGAAATTCATTCAAATTACTCTAAGAATATTGTCACTGTCAGTGATTAAAACATGTTTACCTTTCCAACTAAAAGCTCAAATAAAAGTGCTCCAAAACTCCACCAATCACACGCTGCCGTCTCTTCACATATCCCGCCCACTTCTACACAACACAAGAGTTGATGAATTCGTGAAGATCATGTTTCAGCTAAAATGATTCCTAAAGAACATCATGCAGGAACTAATAATCTGTCAGTGTCAGGACTTTTAATGAGTAATTCCATGATGCACGTTTCTGATGTTAGGACAGGCTGACCTGGTGCACAGTACAACTTCGAGACAGCATCAGGGTCACATGACTCCTCAACATCATTCCAGCTGCAGAAATATGTCAGTTCCACATGACCTGAGAGAGAGAGAGAGAGAGAGAGAGAGAGAGAGAGAGAGAGAGAGAGAGAGAGAGAGAGAGACCACATCACCACCTTCATCACAGTAACTAAATCATAATGAGCATGTTGCAGCATGTGAGATGAATTTTCATTTGAATGTGCAACTTCTCAAAGGTTCTTTATTCTCTCAGTGATGTTCAGAGAAGGTTGAGAGATATGGAATGCTCTTGCTCCATTTTTTAAAACCACAAATGCTTGTGCTTCACCTGTGTGGTCAAGCAGTATGTTGCTGGGGTTCAGATCTCTGCAGATGATGCCCTGCTGGTGCAGAGCATCCAAAGCCATAACCATGTCAGCTGCCCAGCTCCTCACCAGAGCTTCAGGGATCCGCGTGTGTAATGCCACTTCTGCCAACTCGTCCAGTTCACGAAACAACTTCAACACTTTCTTATCCTCCATCTCTTCTGAGAGTTCCTCTGATCCTGACCCAGCACCCTCGCGTTCTGCAGAGTCCATCTGAGTTCTTACAACAGCTGCCTTCAGCTCATCTATGTGTTTAAGAGAAGACGGAGTCTGTACGTTCGATTCAAAAATGTCTGTTAAAGGATTTTTTGTAGGGCCACAGTCAGCCACACTGACAGACAGGTCAAACTCCACCTCCTCTCCTCGCTGAAGAACGTCCGGCCTGCCGAATGTGGGGGGGGGTTTGGACTCTACGGCGAACGCAGAAGAGCTTTCAACTCCAGTACAAAGTTCCTCTTCTGATAGGTCCTCCACTCTGCCTCCAATTGCTGGTAGATTGACTAACAAATCAGGAGGCTGTCCCTCATCTGCACAGCTGTCAGCAGTGTCCTCCAGTATGGCCTCTTTAAAGGAAATCACCGGCACCAACTCACTCGAACCCTGATGACCATCAGACCTCCAGAAGACATTCTGTAGAATGGGTTCAGCAAAAGTTCAAAACGTTTAATGATCAATTATACTGTAAAAACATCAGGAGACAACCATGTGTAACAGTCATTACTAACTGCAACAAGGGTCTCTGACATTCTTAAAACTTAAAATGACTCTGTCTGACAGCATCATTATTAACATAAACATTATTAAGCTTCAACATCTGAGTGAGAAAACAGAAACAATTTGATTTCAATTTGAATCTATTAGGAAAACAAATCAGCTGCACAAAGACCAAGATGAGTACTGATGGTCATAAACTAAGCTAAGCTGATCTAGATGATGGGACAACTGAACTAGCAGCTGGTGGCGACCTGGTAGACCTTGATTAAGAAGGTAAACCAGTAACAAACACTGCATCTTGATCAAAAACCAACCTAACCACCTGATATAACCTCAAAGTTTCATCATATTTATCAATTTTCATAGTAGAAAACAGCTCAAAGATCTTTAAAATATTTAAAAAAAACAAACATCTAAATAAAACAGTCTATAAACGAAAGTCTGTAACTAGCATTTATATAATACATATTAAATATTGTTTTAATACATTTAGGTGGGTTGTAGCACCACAGAATTGAGGATAATATAAAAACAACAGGTTTAATCAGTGTTTCTGATTTGCACACTTCACCTTATCAACTGGCTCCTCTGAGAACTCCACAGCAGCATCTGAATGTGTAAACAGCATCTTTGCAGCATCTTTGCTGTCGATGTGGAAGAGGTCCATGGGTGTTGATTGGTTCAGACAGTCAGGTGACCGTGTGAACTGCTCTAATGGATGCACCGGCTGATCCTCCTCTGTGAAGAACCTCAGTTCCTGTTCCGAGATCGGAGAGCACAAGCTACTGGTACTCATCATTGAACAGGTGCGGTTCATCTCTGCTGTTACCACGGGAATGACCTCCTCGTCTGCCGCCTCAGCATCATCCTGCTCGCCCAGCGCATCGGGTTCTAGCTTCTCCTGCTCATACTCGTTGCACAGTGTCAGGTAGCTGTTAGTGCACTCCTCTTCAGAGTCTGTGAGCAGGGCCACTGAAGAACCCTCCTCCAGGCTCAGATCGCTCATCTGGGGCAGGCTGGTCTCGCCGTCATCTTGCTGAGAATCTGCATCGCTGGAGCCGGTGGTCACAGGGTTTGGGGCTGGACAGACCACCGTGGTGTATGCTTTCTGGATGAAAGGAATGTCAAAGCTCTTGTCAGGACTGCTGCTGTGCAGATACTTGCAGATGTGAGACCAGAGTTTACCACCTGATGAGACAAACAGGAAGTAGTACTCAGTGTCCTGTTGACACAGCCAGGCTAACAGTGTGAGGGAAAATAATGTGAAAACAGTAATTACCCTCAGCGTACTGCAGTAACAGGAAGACGGAGTCATCAGAGATGATGAATTTCTCCAGTTCTACCATGTTGGGCACAGAACGGGGAATGAGGGTCTTTTTAACTCGGCCACACTCGTTGCTTTTCCTCAAACCCTGAACACACACACAAGAATCAAATCAAACCAGTGCTTAATTACAGAGCCTGACAGTTAGTTTGACTAATATATACATCCACTACATCAAAGAACAGCTCAACCAGTGAGATGAACAGAAGAGGAATTCTGTGATCATTTACTCACATCATTGTGAACGCGGTTCAGTTTCTTTCTTCCATTTTAAAATGTAACATTTCAGTCATGTACTTTTACATGCATTTACAGTTAATGGGATTTAGAGGCAGATCCACAAGACTTGATTTACATACTGCAGCTAAAACGCCTCTGTGTTTGAGTCTCACATCTCCTTTACTGCTTCACTAAAGAAAGTCAGACAAGCTTTGGAAAGATTTGGAAAGATTTGGAAGCATTTACATTTTTGATTGAATCTCTGTTTAAGGACCTTAATCTAATTTTTTTATTATTTACATTTGATCCAGTATATGCTTTAGATTTGGTTTATGGCCATTTTATTATAGGTTATATGCATTTCTAAATTCTTTTAGATTTTAACTGAGGTCTTACAGATTCTTCTGTAATAGATTTAACTTATAAAACAGTTATTGAAAGCCTTAGAATAAATCTTATTTTTTATTACAAATATAGCATGACACTTAAAAAAATGCTGCTAAAAATAGCAGAATGTTTAATTTTTCCCTCTGGATCAGTTAAACCGTCACCGGGGTCTCTAATAAAAATTGACATTTCAAACAAAGTGATTGAATCTGCTGTGAAGATAAAACTTACTTTCAAAATAAAAGTCTCCTGCGTTCTCTTATCCATCACCAACAGAACCTGCGCAAAGACATTTCTGACATTTCTAGCCAAATCAAGTTAAACACACAGAGTCCAGTAAGTTTTACATAAATGCTTATATCAACGACCTCTCACTGACCTTATCAATGACACCCAGAACTCTGTAGTGCTTCAATTCATCTGAGTGAGTCTGTTCATCCCATGAGGTGCCACAGCACTGAGAGCCCAATGCCTGAAGAGAAACACACCGATGACATACAAAACACCACACAAACAACACACGCACAACATGCAAAACCTCACAGAAACACCACAGATGTGCACACGATTTAAAACAAGCATACGACACATGAAACTCTGACTGTGTAGATACACACAACACACTGACTCTGCTCTGAGTGGAGCTCTGGCCCATGCTGTCTTGTAAGTGTGTGGAAATAAGCTCCGCACGCATCAGGTATTCTGCTGTCTTCCTCTTTACAGCCTCTCTTCTTCTGGGACTCACTTCTCCTGAGACACCCAACAAACACATACACACAGTAAACACCCACAGAATCAGCACAAACACCAGACACGTTCAGCTTCATATTCACCATCTGAATATACTCAGTTCAATGTTGCTTCACTTTGGAAACTTGCCAGCCATGAACAGAGCCATGAACAGAGCCATGAACAGAGCCATGAACAGAGCCATGAACAGAGCCATGAACAGAGCCATGAACAGAGCCATGAACAGAGCCATGAACAGAGCCATGAACAGAGCCATGAACAGAGCCATAACACTGAACAGACCTGAACAGACCATGAAGGCCATGAACAGAGCCATGAACAGAGCCATGAACAGAGCCATGAACAGAGCCATGAACAGAGCCATGAACAGAGCCATGAACAGAGCCATGAACAGAGCCATGAACAGAGCCATGAACAGAGCCATGAACAGAGCCATGAACAGAGCCATGAACAGAGCCATGAACAGAGCCATGAACAGAGCCATGAACAGAGCCATGAACAGAGCCATGAACAGAGCCATGAACAGAGCCATGAACAGAGCCATGAAAGAGCTACAGAGCCATGAACAGAGCCATGAACAGAGCCATGAACAGAGCCATGAACAGAGCCATGAACAGAGCCATAAGAGCCATGAACAGAGCCATGAACAGAGCCATGAACAGAGCCATGAACAGAGCCATGAACAGAGCCATGAACAGAGCCATGAACAGAGCCATGAACAGAGCCATGAACAGAGCCATGAACAGAGCCATGAACAGAGCCATGAACAGAGCCATGAACAGAGCCATGAACAGAGCCATGAACAGAGCCATGAACAGAGCCATGAACTTAAAATCTACTGGATTTTAAGTGGAGCCAAAACAAACTTGAAAAAATGTAACAATTTAACCTATGTACACAATTTAACTGTAAGTAATTCGAGACTGAAAAATGTAGATTGTTCTGCAAAAACATCATCTCCACTGAACATTTTTAATGCATCTTTTTGATGTAAGACACAACACTAACCACTGTAAGACACACTTTCTTACCACAGGAGAGCAAATTTATTAGGGAATGCAACATAATATTTAATTGTAAATGAACTTTAAGAAAAATAATGTAATCTTTACTAATTTGAGTGACACAAGCAGTTTAAAAACTTACAAACAAACCTGAATTAAAAGACATTAAAGACATCACTGTGTTTGTACCTTGCACACCCTGCAGCAGAAGGTCGACACCTTTCTGATAGTAAGAAAATGCAGCTGTAAAGTCCTGCTCCACCTCCTTCTGGATGGCCACAGCAATCTGCTCACTGGCTTTCTCCAGGTAGTCTGTCCTCCCTGTACAGTTTCTGAGGCCGGGGGCAAAGGTCAAAGCTCCACTGCTGTGGCTGGACTCCACTCCTGCCCGGCTGGGGGGCGTCACTGGCTGCAGGACAGGAGACGGGCTGCTGCGGGCTGGAGAAATGCTACCAAGTGGCTTTCCATCATCTACAGCTATCACAGAGTCATCAGCCACCACATCAACAGAGTCTGCATCAACCTCCGGAGGATTCCACTGACTGACACCGTTTCCACCTGTCAGAACACACACACACAGTGTGTATAGAGGAGTATAGTATAGAGGAGAACCCAACAGTGTTAGTGTTAAATGAAGCAAAAAGAGTGAATCTCATGAAACCTGTCAAAAAATAAAAATACCTGAAATATCTGTCAGTACAATTTATGTAGTTAAACAAACTTATCATATTTAAACAAACTTATCTCCTTGATGAACATTTAAATGACGTGTTTGAAATACCGAATTCACTCATTCAATATTGTCCATATTTCTGTACTGCAGTGATGACCGGCACAAGCACACACTGTGTTCATCACCACCTTGTGGCTGTACAGAAACAATGCATGCTGGACACACAAGTTTACCTTCATGTTGAGCAAAGGCTTATAGGTGAAATTGCCCCACCCATTTAGTCAAAGGGGGCACTAACCTGTCCACATGTTACCTTATACCCCGGCCATATGGCTGCCAACTCTGATGTGTGTGTGCCAAATCTTAGACGTTTCTGTAGTGTTTTATTCAGGGTACATTTACAGAGCACATGCTGCACCCACGTCTTAACTTTTGCCCACACCTAATCACACACTTAGCACACTTAGCAGTGGTTGTGTCATTTTTATTTCTGATAAAAAATGTATAACTAAAATGTACTGTAAGTCACTTTGGACAAAAGCATCTGCCAAATGCATAAATGTAAATAGCAAGCATAAATGTAGTGTTGTCATGGGAACACTATTTAACATAACAGGACACCCTTTACATAATTCTAAGTAGATTAAGTTATTTGGGTAAATACAAGAGGACTGTCAGATGAGTGACACTTTCTCCTGGTGGTCCTGTGACCCAAAACAGCCACATTCACGTGATCGGCCCACATAAACAAACATACAGCTAAAGTCTGACCTAAATCACCCAATGAGACACTTCCTGTTTCACTGTTTGCCATGAATTTAAAACCTCACCAGAATTTACCTTCAGTGCTGCCAGCCAAGAGACTGTCAGTCAGGAAATCAGAGGAAGGTTCAGCTGGACCAATGAGATCAGAGCTATCCTGCACTTCACCACCCTAAACACACGAGAAGAAAACTATCAAAACTATTCCTGAACGACCAAGAAACAGCTGCTGTTTGCATGTGCTTATGTGCATGTGTGTGTTTTCTCTGTTCTTTACTCTGCCGTCCCCTCATCTATCAGCTTTGGAGCTGAAAATACTAAAGATTAGTTTTGTAATGACTTGTAACTATTTAAGACATTTAATATGGATGAAATGGGATCATGCTGAACTGAATAAAAGTCACTGTGAGGAATCTGAACACTTTACAGTTACTGTACAAACCTGAAAGAAGTCCTGCAGGTACTGACTGTCATACAGCACAGGGATGTTAGCACTGAACTGCAGCAGGTCCTCTAAACACTGTCTTCTCTCCTCAATCACAGACTCATCAAACCGACCTGCACACACACACACACAAACAAACACTTCAGAAGCTGCACATCTCCTGCAGACACTCTCAGCTCTATGGTTTCCACATCAGGCAATATCAGTTCATCAATTCACCTGAAATACTGAAGCATCAAAGATGCCACGAGACCCATTAGTGTCTCATCAGTTGATTCTCCAGCACTCACAACAGCTACAAGTCCGTATCAAACTTACAATAAGCAATGTTTTCACACCATTTATTAATACTTGTTAACGTCAATTAATACAAATACAGCTGTTTGTTATTTGTTCATGTTAGTTTACTGTGCAGTAACTAATGTTAACAGATTCAACTTTAGATTTTAACAAAATATTAGCATTAACGTTAACCATGTTGTAAAAGTATCAGCTAACATTGTTGACTGATAGAAACTTATTGTAAAACAATCCCATCATATTACTCATCATCACTAGTGCTTGTGTGGTTTTGGAAAACTGACAGAACAAAGTCAGGAAACAGGGAATTCCAGTCCTTGTTACAGATTTGTCAGTAGTCCTCATATCCACAATACAGCAGAGCTACAGTGTGGTCCATAATCAAACATGTAAACAGATACAGAGCTCAAAGCTGAGCCTTACAGCTCTTAATGCAGTTTACTACAGACACACTTACCAAAGACTTTAGCCTTAGCAAAGGGGGGGAAAAGCTCTGACTGCCCAAAGTGCTTTTTGTGGATCTGCCAAAGGTCTCTGTGGAGCTTCTTGAAATCACTGTACCGTCTCCACACTGTGATCTACAGAGAGAAAGACATCCAGCGTGAGAGAACCCAACAGCTCTTATCAATGACTGTATCTGTCAGAAATCCACAGCAGTCCTCAAAACACTCTGAATGTCAGGAACTCCTCCACCATTCAAATCAACATTTCACATCCATTTAACTGCGATAAAACTAGTGATAATGGGACACACTTCTGAGTGAAACTAAATGTTGAATGAAAAATGAAGTCTGAACTTTTATCCATTGAGAAATCCGGGGTGTCCAGTCCTGCTACTGGAGGGTCAGTGTCCTGCAAAGTTTACCTCCAACACTGATCAAACACACCTGAACCAGCTAATCTAGCAGGCTAGAAACTTTCAGGCAAGAGTGTTGAGGTAAGATGGAGCTGAACTCCAGACACTGGCCCTCCAGGAGCAGGACTGGGAACTGCTGGACTGGATGGAAAAAGTTCCACACAATAATGATGACAGATCTGACTGTGAATTCAGTTCAGACTAGCGCTGTCAGCAGAAAAGGATAAGTGAGGAAGAGAAAGTGATTATTACACAGAAGATGATGACAACATCCACTTATTCATGATTCACTTTAAAACCAGCAACACATATTAAAGTAAACAGGGTCGTTTTCAAGAATGACTTAAGACTAAGAATTAAGATTCTGACCTCCTGAACATCTTCTGGGTTTTTCCGTGAGATGATCTGTGGAGAAACACAATAATAACATCATCATCATCATCATCATCACTCCACAGAGAGCAGCAAACGTCCAATGATCTGTGGTGCGGACAGACACTGTGAGTCCCAGCAGACGTCCATGTACTCCCTGTCATATCATGAAGCATAAACCCTGCGTGATGTTTCACCTCATCTGATCTAATCAGTCTGCTGACAGCTGTCAGTGCAGCAGTTTCAATGGGCACACGTTCAGTGAGTGTTAAGGTCTAACATCAGACGGACACGGTCATCGGACTCTTTACACGGGACCGGTGTGACGTCACTGGTCCGATCACCCGCACAGCTGTCATGTTCTCCGCTCATAACCCACACAAACATTAGCTTTAGCACACGAGCTAGCAGCTGCGGTGTTCGCGTCTCACCCGCGCCGTGACTTTGTACACCGTGTAGCCGCTCTGATGCGTCGCGGGGTCGGTCACCGTGTAGAAGCGCGCGAGCTCGCCTCGGTGCCGCGCGGAGGTCATGCTGACGCGGACATCATTCAGCGCGGCCGCCGCGACGCGCTACCGCAGCGCCACACATCAGCTCATGAATATTCATCAGCTCTCGTGACGTGGCTGGGCGGCTCTTCTTCTGCGGATTTACTGGCTGCAAACGGGCTCATTATGTGTGTCGCGCCCCCTGCTGCTGGAGGAAACCTCTGCCCGACACAGCGCAGCTTATCACAGACATGAGCAATTATTACATTATATTATTATATTGAACATTTTGATTTCATCACAGTCTGAGGCAACCACATTTCCTGTTTTGATCTGTTCACACATGTGGGGCTGTTGTTAAAGTGGACTGGGAGGAAGCACATTCATTTGAATATATATATTGAATGTGAACCTCAGCGTTTCATGTCTATTGTTTATTAATTTGGTAAGCAGCTGTCTGATAAACAGGAAACAGCTGTACAACATACAGACTCAATCTGTCTAGTCCTGTTTTAGACACTAAAGACTAAACTGTCCTCTACATAAGTTTTATTTTATTTCTGTCAAATGAATGTCAAATGAGGAAAAGGAACTGCAGAAATAATGACTGTTTCCCAAACCGTCCTAATGAAATGGAACAAGAGAATGTTTGAAAACCTCTATATATAGATTTGATTGTATATGTTTATATGTATAGTATATATATATATATATATAGAGAGAGAGAGAGAGAGAGAGAGAGAGAGAGAGAGAGAGAGAGAGAGAGAGAGAGAGAGTGTGTCTCGTCCTGCGGTCACGTGACGCCGCGAGCACACGTGGAAGCATCATGGAGGCGCGCGTGCAGAAGCGCAGCACGAAAACAGAGACGGAAAGAGTTGATGATGATGATGATGATGTAGATGATGAAGAGCGCCATCAGACAGACAATGACAGCCAGGATGAAGATGATGAGTTCAGTCTTGAGCATGTTCTGCGTTTGGGCGGCACTAAAGTAAGTGAAGCCCCGCACAGGTGATACACGTGTCCAGTTCTCACAGTGCAAGAGCATAAATAAGAGACAGAAAGCAGAGCTTTCACACACTAAACAGTTACTCTTCTACACAGTAAAGTCCTGCGTGTTATTGCTGTGGAAAATAGTGACAGCGTTTCATTTACCACAGCCCTTGAGTTCTGTCAGTCATTCATTCAGTCATTCAGAGTACAGTGAAGGTTTGTCTGGAGAATCATGTTTTCATTATGTTGCCACAGGCAGATTACATCATGCTGGCCGCCATCTCCGACCCCTCTGAGCTGATAAACGGTGGAAAGAAGAGCACGATTGATGATCTGGAGGAGGGAGAGCTGGAGGAGTTCATCAAAAAGCTGGGCATCCGCGCTTACGTGGAGCAGCAGATCGTTCAGGATGACGACGGACAAGAAACACATTCAGAGCTGACCAGAAAGAAGGAGAAAAAGACAAAAAAACCCAAAACGAAAGAGGATCCAGAGACTGATGTGAAGCCTTCTGCCCAGCAGTCAACACAAGACACAGAAACTCCTGTTCAATCTACAAAGCTTGGCCATGCCGCTGGAAAGAAGGCTAAGCAAAAAAACATCAACTTGTTTGAGTTTCATCCACGGCAAGCACTGCTTATCAAACCCGGTGGGAAGTGGTTTGACATGGAGTACGCCTCCGAGAGCTCATCTGGAGCTCAGAACGAGTCGCTGGTCTCTCAGTATAAGGCTTTGGCTCAAAAACTCTATGAGGCCGAAGTGACCTTGTACAAAACCAAGAAGAGCTTCCAGAAAGGTGCCAACTCCACCTGGATGAAGAGCGTGGTGTCCACAGGGACGCTGGCTGATAGGATGGCGGCTATGACTGTGCTGATTCAGGATTCTCCGGTTCACACTGTCGAACACATCGAGAACCTCGTGAACATGGTGAAAAAGGCAGGAAGTCGCCGGCAGGGCCTCATGGCTTTGGATACCTTGAAGGAGCTTCTGCTTTCTGACTTGCTTCCTGAAAACCGTAAGCTTTACATGTTCTCCCAGCATCCATTTGACCAGCTGGAGGAAAAAGCTAGCGGCAATAAGGACTCACGGGACCGCAGACTCGTCCTCTGGTACTTTGAGCACCAGCTGAAATTTCACATAGCAGAGTTTGTTGTCGCCCTGGACAAACTGGCCCACGATACAGTCCAGGCCACCAAAATGCGAGCGCTTAGCACCGTCTTTGAGCTGCTGTGCAACCGTCAGGAGCAAGAGAAAGCGCTTCTCATCCAGCTGGTTAACAAACTGGGGGATCCTGAGTACAAACTGGCCTCCAAAGCTGCGTATCTGCTGGAGATGTTGCTTCACAAACACCCCAACATGAAAGCTGTGGTCTGCTGCGAGGTGGAGCGCCTTATGTTCAGGTCCAATATAAACACTAAGGCTCAGTACTATGCCACCTGCTTCCTCAACCAGGTGATTCTGAGTCATGACGAAGCAGATCTGGCCACCAAACTCATCACCATCTACTTCACGTTTTTCCATGCTTGTGTTACGAAGGAGGAGGTGGAGTCTAAAATGCTCAGTGCTCTGCTGACGGGAGTGAACAGAGCGTATCCATACGCGAAGATCGATGATGATAAAGTGTCAGAGCAGCTGGACACTCTTTTTAAAGTGGTCCACATCGTCAAATTCAACACGGCTGTCCAAGCCCTTATGCTGCTCTTTCAGGTCATGAATTCTCAGCAGACCATCTCAGATCGCTACTATGTAGCTCTATACAGGTAATCAGTTTAATAAACGCAAGGTTAGTGGTTTTGCCAAGGCAAGCATAACTCGTAAGGGTTTGTTTGTTCAAACCAAAAGTATTACAGCGTGTATCTCGCCCTGCATTATTTGTGCTACAAACAGAAGATCTGTGCCGTTATGTTTCTAAGTAATTAGACCTGGGATGCCAGAATATCATAACAGACTTGGGTGGCCTTGGGTGTATAAATCTGATCTGAAGGTCTTAAGATAAATAGATCATTAAGATAAATAGTCTCAGAGCATTGTGGGTCGTGGTTTTATCTGTTTCTGTTCCACAGGAAGTTGTTGGACCCGGGATTATCATCAAGCTCCAGACAAAATATGTTTCTCAACCTGATGTATAAGTCTCTAAAGGTTGATATTGTGCTGAGACGGGTGAAGGCATTTGTGAAAAGGTTACTCCAGGTCAGCTGTGAGCAGAGCCCCACCTTTGCCTGTGGTGTGCTGTTCCTTGTGTCTGAGCTCATGAAGACCAAACCAGGCCTGAAGTTACTGCTCCAGGAGGAAGAGGTGAGTCCCAGTCTGCAGTCTCTGCATAGTGATTCCTTTAAGTGCCGCTTTTATAACACACGTCTCTGCAGGACGAAGAGGACGAGACGTTTCAGGACCTTGAAGAGGACGAGACGTTTCAGGACCTTGAAGAGGACGAGTTGTTTCAGGACCTTGAAGAGGACGAGACGTTTCAGGACCTTGAAGAGGAAGTCAGTGAAGATACCCAAGAGGAGCATGTGGACACTAAGAAGGATGGAGAACTACACAGCGGGAAACAGAGCCAGAAGAAGCTCACTGCAACATGGGTGCATCATCAAAACATGATAGGTGAGCACAATTTCACAACACCGCTTTTCTGCACCGCCCATCTCTTTTCTTTTTTAATAACTCTCTTGTCTTTAGGTGGTATCAAAAAGGACACGTATGACCCGCTACACAGAAACCCGCTGTACTGCGGGGCAGATCACACAGTTCTTTGGGAGCTGCAGAAGGTATTGCATGTAATGCGACAAATGTGTTTCCCCCTGTCAGTGTGGTGGCTGCTCTGATGTTATGTTGTCTCTCTTTCAGCTCTCCCTCCATTTCCATCCCTCTGTTGCTCTTTTTGCCAAGACTTTAATACAGGTAACCGTTCTGTTTCTGTGTTTAAAGTGAACATTGTTACAAAAGGCTTAAAAAAAGTTCATCCAAAAATGAAAATTCTCTCATAATTTACTCTCCCTCATGTTATCATGGGTGTACATGACCTTTTCTTCTTTCGAACAGTAGAGTTATATTAAATAATATCCTGACTTTTCTCAGCTTTGTAATGGCATTGAATTGTGCCAGAGATTTTGAAGTTCCAAAAAGTAAATCTATTCATCATTAAAAATAATCTATACTTCAAATATATAAGACTTCAAAGGGTTAATAAATGTCTTCTGAAGCAAAGCAATACATTTGTGAAAGAAAACAATATTTTGAGCTTGTTAAGCAATCAATACATTCCGTATCCATGTAAACGAACAGATCAGAGCACTAAATTAAAATATGATGGCACGCTGAAGATCACATTGTTTTTTGCAGCGTTTTTTGTCACGATGCATATAACGAATAGTCACGTGACACACAAGAACCAATGAGATTTAATGTTAATGATGTGCAGCCATATTTAAATGTAGCACTCTGAAAGTCATATACTCCTAGGATGGCATGAGAGTGAATACATTATGAGAATATAATTTTCATTTTTGAGTGAACACTTGAACTCATGAAGGTTGTTAGCTGTATTTTCTTTTATTTGTTTGTCCTGCAGGGAGACTTCATACTGTATTCCGGCGATCCGCTCCAGGATTTTACACTTATTCGATTCTTGGATCGCTTTGTATTTAGGAATCCAAAGCAAACAAAAGGGAAACGTAAGCAAACTACACACAAAATGTCTCTCAGATCCTTGAATCAGTGACTTGTTTTTTGCTGAATTATTCCTGTGAATTCTAGAAAACACAGATGCCACAGTGATGCGGCCCAAAAGCAGGGGGACCCTCAACTCTATCCAGTCACTTTCTGGTGAGACCTGAGAAAATTGCATCTGTAGAGCCATACCACACAGAAGACTCAGGCCAGAAAAAATGTGCTTTTCATTGAATGTCTGTTCACTTAAAATCACTGCTTGTGTGACAGTGTGATGGTCAAATGCACATCATCTTTCATTTCACACACACAATCCTGGTTAGATTTAAACATCGCACAGAGCTAATGTCACATGACGTGTCGTCACTGTGAAAATGTAATGCTAGCCTTTTTAGTAATGCAAACGTAATGCTTTATTTTACAACCTAACTGCTAGCCAGAGCTGTTCACTTCCTAATCAGATGATGGTTTTCTAGTTAACAGTGAGGAATATCTGTCGAGAGAGGAGAGTCAGATTCCTGTGAATGAGGTCTTCTTCTACAGGTCAGTGATAAAAGACAATACGCTCTCACTCATTTACTGCCTTGATTTCAGAAACAGAGTGGCAGATAAACGTCATGGTGTCTCGCGTGTGTTGCTCAGGTACTTTAAGAAGCGAGAAACAGAGAAGCGCTTGAAAAGGCCCTGCAGAGAGGGAGATGACGAGAGCGTGGAGGACGTGGAGGATGAGGAGTTTGAGAGGATGCTCGGTAGGTCCAGAACTTCACACCATCTTCATGTCTTCACTGTAAAACTGCGGTGTGAAGCCTGACCCTTATTTTGTCTCTTCAGATGCTTATGAAGGCGACAGCTATTTCATTGACTTCAAAGATGATGATTTGGACTTTGCGGGGTTTGTTCTGTGCTGACACTCAGTTTATGTTGTGTATAGTGATGACCCTGCAGAATGTCAGTGGAGCTTTAATCTTAAATGTCTCACACAAGTACATGCATTTATTAGAATTATACACTGACCCTTTAGATTTAAAGGTGTTTTTGTCTCTTTATCAGCTTTTAAAGTTTCACTTAACTAACACAAATCCTGACCTAGTGCTCATGTCTTTGTTGCAGCAACGTAAAGCCGCAGTCCAAGAAGGGTAAAGGTGAAGATGAAGAGTCTGATTCTGATCTGGGCTCTGATGATGACCTGGACGATGAGGAGGTGTCTCTGGGCAGCATGGAGGAGGAATTTGGAGAAGAACTTGATGAGGAAGGTGGAGAGTTTGTGGATCCAGATGATGAAGATGGTGATGCAGGTGTGTCAATTTCCTTTCCTAACGTAATAAAAAAAAATAATACTTCAGCTGTGTGTGTTAATTTTCAGAAATATTTTACAGATTTACACGAGGAAATGGAGGATTTGCCCAGTTTCAAATCATCATCATCATCTAAGAAAGAAAAGAGGAGGTCATCCGAACATCTGGACTTCTTCAGATCTTTGGGTGAGCTGTTGATTTAAGAACGGCTTTACTGGGTTAATCTCATGTAATCTGTCAGTCTGGGCCACACTTCATTCCACAGCTTTTTGGCCTCATTTCCTGTATAAAAAATGTTTTTTTTGTGTGGGTGTGATTTTGTTTCCTTTTTGATTCAGGGTGAAAATGATCTGGACTATATGAGGTTCACTGATTTTCTTGTTTTGTGTGTGTAAAATCTCATTGTCCTAAAGGCTCACAGCCATCAAAGAAGAAAAAGATGAGAAAGGACAAGCGAGTAGTGTGTGCATCAGCTGAAGAGGTTTGTGTTTGTGATCTACACCTGAGAGCATAGAACAATATTTATACAGACAGATTTTTGTGCAGAAGAATTATTCATTTACTTTCTTTCATTTGGCATAAACCTACTTCAGTAGAGAGGAAACCTTTAAGCACCTTCAATATGTCAGTATTAAACAATGTTAAAATGTCATGTTTGAAATGTCTTTAACAGTTTGGCTGTCTGCTGGATGAAAATGCAAGCTCAAAGGTTGATAACAGCGGTATGAATGCAATGGCCAACACAGACAGAGCCGGTGAGTGCCGATTACAGATTTATCTGGAGAATTGTTCTTCAGTCACACAAGTTTTATTGGCTCTTTCTTAAAGTGTTTCTGTGCGTTTGAAGAAGGAACTGCATAACAGCTGAATGGGATAAAACCTTTCCTTATTTTCCTGTTGTAGACGTCCGGCAGTTGAAGTGGGAAGCCCAACGGGATGACTGGATCCGTGGGAGAGATGTCAAAACTCTCCGAAAGAAAAAGGCCATGTTCAGCAAGAGGAAAGTGGGAATGACCAGAAAGCTGAAAACTGCAAAAAAGAGAAAGTGAAAAGAACAAGCAGTTTCTTGTGTTCTGCCTCCTGAATGACAAAGACAAGAGAGATTAATGGACAAGAGGCCGAGTTGTAATGTTGGTTCAGTAATTTTGATGAACGTTATTGTAATGGACGTGTCTGTGGCCAGTGCTGTTTTATTAAATCATATTTTAAAATATGTATTCTGTTCTCATTGTTGTGTAAGTTTTTGTAAGAAAGGCTTTTCCTTTTTGACTTCCAACTCAAAATTGGTTTTGATCCAACTCAAATTGATTTAGATAGTTTTGCAAACCCAATCCAGTCCTTCAGAGGTTGTTTTAAATCTAATTCAGTTTCAACTATTGTTAAGGCATCTCAGCTTGCATGGTGAGGTAGATCTTAAAGGAAGCATACCAGGCCATATTTGGTCATTTAGTGGGTGTGTTTTACAATGTTTAATCCAATCAAATGTATTAACAAATGCCTAAAACTGAGTTGTTATAGAGAGATTTGGAGCAGTTGATGCGGCCGTGTGCAGTTGTGTGGACTTCAGTTTGCTTGTTAAATTTGTGCACTAGTGGGCCACTGTAAGACTCTGAATGGGGTCAAAAATAAAGCTAAATTTTAATGTAAATAAAATCTGCATTGATATTGTTATTGGTTGTTTTACATGAGTATGTTGTTTTCAGTGTCACATGATATAAACAGTCCTTAATATGGCAGAATAATTTGTAACGTTTTTTCAACATTATTAACAATGACGTGTAAATGATCAGAATAAAATTTGTTGCCTCAAACTGTTGATGAAGAGATCAAGTTTTGTGGAAATCAAAATGTTAAATTCATATAGAAGGTATTTCTACCTGATTTTATTCTATTAAATGTAATATAGGCCAAACACCCCCAACCACTAGAGGCTGGAAGGAAGATTCTTGCTTTGTTGAAGACTGACAGTGAGGTGCTGGAGCCCATTCCCCAACTGAGGAAGATGACTCTGAGGAAGAGTTAATTGAATACTCTAAAGAAAAACAAGCCATATCCCTCAGAATAAGAAGAGACATGGATGATTGTATCATCAAACTGTTCTACATAAACCCTTCCTGTTGTCTCAAGACAGAGATCCAGCATCAAGGCCAGGAGAAACCTTGGATCGAAGGAAAAGGTCCACTTGTTCTCAGCTGGGCTGAGAAAACAGTGAGGGAAAAGGAAGAGAAGAAAAGAAAAAAGGAGAAAGTAGAAAGAGTTGCTGCTTTACCGATACCAAAATGACCTAAAACTAAAACATTTAAAGATTAACAAGCACAACCCTCTCTATAACTCCTCCTCTAATTCAGTCTGAAGACACGCCCCCTTCACTGCATGTTTCATTGTCTGTCAATCAAAACATAATATTGTTTAATATTGTTTTCATTGAAATGACTGCTTTTTATTACAGGAATTTGTTTAGAGGTGAATTGTAACATGTTAACCCGCTTGGTAGCTGAGAGAAAGTTACTCCTACACTGGTGTGCAGTATAGTTTTAGTCACTGTATTCTGAAAATTTCCTGTAGATGTTTTAATGGAAGTCTCTGTCTTTGCTGAGAGACCGAGATCACAGTCAGTTTTTTTCTCAGTATTGTTTTACACAAATGTAGGAATGATGTCTGAACACCTGACAAGGTTTATTTTGTAATGGTGATCAGCTGGCTGTTGTAATGATGGAGACACATTGAGATAAATATGAACCCAAGAGCAGAAGCTTTATTTGAAGCAGGTCATAACAAACAGGTAAGACACAATTTTACAACACAACAGAAATGCACAGCCCTTGTGACAGTAGAGCAGTGACCTCTGAAGCCTGGTAAGACAGTACAGTGAATATGAAAACAGTCTGTATAATGTATACATATAGATAAACCCCCAGCATGTGAGTGATGGAATAATACAGTCTGAAGACAGTAAGACACACTAACCGTGTGCAGTGACTACAGAACACAGATGCTTCTGAAGCTTCATTTGATTTTAAAAGTGGAACATTTACACACAACTGTTGACTGAGGATTTGTGCAATATTATCATGTAACAACATTTGTCTAGCATGTACAGATGTAATTTTGTTAACATTTTGTTCTGTGCACATCTGAAATGTTTTGAATGCGTTTTCTGCATTGAAAAACAGTCTCTCTGCAGAAGTTCATTCTGGACTGGGCTAATGGAGAAGCCAATCAAGATATTGATTTTATGTTTGTGCTTCAATTTAGAAAGCTGAACTTGCTTCGAGA
>JAZGTH010000087.1:420000-437500 GCA_036877525.1 Chromobotia macracanthus
GCAGTAGACAAAGCCCTAGAGTGTGAGAATGGGCGATTGGATCTTTTCCTCAGATTTCTGCTTGGTATCTCACTGGAGTCCAATCAGAGACTGTTACAGGGTTTATTGACACACACAGAAGACAGCGCAGAGAGCATCACGAAAACTATTACTTACATCAAAAACAAAATCAAAGGTGGATGTGATCTCTCAGCTGACCAATCCATCAACCTGTTCCTCTGTCTGTTTGAGATGAATGACCACACCCTGTACAGAGAGATTCAGGAGTTTCTAAAATCAGAGAGAAGCTCAAAACATCAAATCTCTGCTGCACATTGCTCAGCTATAGCCTATATACTCCAGATGTCAGAGGAGGTCCTGGATGAGCTGGACCCCAAGAAATACAACACATCTGAGAAGGGTCGAAGACACCTGCTACCAGCTGTGAGGAACTGCAGGACAGCACTGTGAGTGTTAAAATCAAATACACAATTAAGAGACTAAATATATATACGGACACCATTTTTAACTGTTCACGTCTATATTTGTCATGAATTTACATACGTTAAAAAAAGTTCACTTTTTGTTGGTAATTTTCAGAATATTTACTCTTTAGATTAAGTTTGTGATTTGAGATCTTAGAGTGAAACTGTGGGCCATACTAGAATCACTAATGACTACATATATACTCATGTCTAGGCTATTCATGAAACATACTAAATCTTGTTTTGATTTCTTTCAGATTGAGTAACTGTAATCTCACCGATCAGTCCTGTGAAGTTGTGGCTTCAGCTCTACAATCATCAAACTCGCCCCTGAGAGAGCTGGACCTGAGTAACAATGACCTGCAGGATTCAGGAGTGAAGATACTCTGTACTGGACTGAAGAGTCCACACTGTCAACTGCAAATACTGAGGTATAGTGGAACTCATCTAGTTGGTATGAATTTAAATTTTTTTAACAAAAAAAGTCAAAGTTAATGGACTGTAGGAGCCTCCAGGAATAAAAACATCTTTTTCTGCTATGTGCTTTTGTTTGTAGATTGTCTGGCTGTTTGGTGACACAGGATGGCTGTTCTTCTCTGGCTTCAGCTCTGAGTTCAAACCCTTCACACCTGAGAGAGCTGGATCTGAGCTACAATCACCCAGGAGACTCAGGAGTCCAGCTGCTCTCTGCTCTGCTGGAAGATCCACATTGCAAACTGGAGAAACTCAAGTATGTTGGGTTGAAATTAGAACTGCAAAATAGCTTTAGTATTACAGTTAGTATGATGTAATACTACTTATTTAGTATTACAATAAGACTCAACCTGTGTGAATGTTTGTGTCTATGTTTAGTTTGGATTATGGAGAGCCCTTCAGAATCACACCAGGATTACGAAAATGTAGGTACCCCTCTTCCTTTCTCTCTTGCTCAATCTTACTTAAATTGTACATTTTCATTATTTATAAAACATATACCAGAAAACACACACATTTAGTGACGTCATCAATGTTCTAATCCCTCTTCTTATGTACAGATGCATGTGATCTCACTATGGACCCAAACACAGCGCACAATCTCCTGGTTCTGTCTGAAGGGAACAAAAAGGTGACCTGTGTTGAAGAGGAGCAGTCGTATCCTGATCATCCGGAGAGATTCTGGCTCTTTGAGCAGGTTCTGTGCAGGGAGAGTCTGACTGAACGCTGTTATTGGGAGGTGGATTGGAATGGCTGGAGTCATATATCAGTGTCATATAAAGGAATCAGAAGAAACGGAGGAACGTTCTGTAGGTTTGGACTGAATCAGATATCCTGGAATCTTTACTGCTGTGATAATCTGTACTCTGCCTGGCACAATTTTGAGACCACTGATATTCCGGCCCTTTCTCCAGCCTGTAACAGAGTGGCAGTGTATGTGGACTGGCGGGCAGGGACTGTGTCCTTCTACACTATCAGTGACACGCACACGCTCACGCACTTACACACATTTTACTCTACATTCACTGAACCTCTCTATGCTGGATTTGGGCTTTATCATGACTCCACAGTGTCTCTGTGTTAATTCAAACCTCCTGAGAATGTTGAAGAAGTTAATTCAGGATCATTTAAACTGTTTGTGTGGAAAAGCAGCAGTTGAAGTTTCAGGCAGCATTGTGACTGGAGCAGATTTAATCTGCTGACAGAGTGTACTGCTTAGAAGATAACCTGAACATAGATTAAACAGAATTTAGACATTTAGATCCTACACTAACAAAAATCTTAAAGTAATAAAAGTAGGTTTTCGTGATGAATCACTGATGTCTTACAGTTTTACATATCTCAGATGTTATGCATCTATAAATGTAATACTGGTCAGGATTTGCTAACTGTGCTACCTACACTTATGTTAAGAGAATAGGCCCCAGGCTTCACATGAATTATATACTGTTACACAATATGAATTGGCCAGAATCTGTGGTAAATTTACACCGATGTTTCAGTTACAAGCCGTTACATATATGTGGATAATATTCAACAAGTAATACAACTATAAATCTCATGCTTTTATTCACTGTCATATTCATATCAATAATTTTCTTGTAGAAAAATGATAAACAGTTACATAAAATTATAGATTTAAAATATTTCAAACTGAAAAGTTTTAGTTATTTGTGGAAATGTATTTTTACATTTAAATGTTACATTTTATTACTAAATTAAATGTATAAAGTAATAAAATCAAATATTTATATAAATCTTTGTTGTTGCTGTAATTAGAGTTATGTGCTGTATTGTCTTTTACTGCTTATAGACAATTATTTTAAATAAATTTCAATCCACTTTGTTTTAATAACAGTTGTTGTATGTTTCCTGCCTCCTGTCTGGTTAACCAGCGATATTAATCCTTCTGAGAGGGACTGAGATCCATTTCCAGCCCATTATCATTTCCTACATGTTCTCACATTGAAAGAATAAACTAGTCATAATACAGTTACTTTTGAACAGTTGTGAAAGAGAAGGATTGTGTGTTCAGGGGACACAGTCACAGTTTAAACTCTCTCAACTTCTGCTGTTTCTACAATATTCTGCCAACAATTACATTCACATCCTCAAAATGTGCCTGACACAGAACACAGAGCTGTGGAAGAATGTACTGCCCAGTTTTTTGTTTCACATGAAGGGGATCTGTCGTGACCAAAATGACATAAAAACGCTCTAAATGTTTCGTTAAAAAAAATCACTACAACTCCAACCACTGCATTCCAGGTCTTCTAAAGCCATCCATCCTTCCAGTACATGCACACACACTCTGAAGTGCGCACACACACTCTGAAGTGCGCACACACACTCTGAAGTGCGCACACACACTCTGAAGTGCGCACACACTCTGAAGTGCGCACACACCCGGAGCAGTGGGCCTCACTGCAGTGCCCAGGGAGCAATCGGGGGTTAGGTGCCTTGCTCTGGGGCACCTCAGCTGTTATCTGCCGGCACTGGAATCAAACAGTTACAAGTCTAACTCTAACCAGTAGGCCACAACTTCGCTCTCTTCTAAAGCCATATGATAATTTACTGTGCTAAAGCCCAAATTTGCATAATTATTGAATAGATGCAGACAGCAGAAGGTATATAAATTTAGTCAAGTGTTACTGAACTTTTGGCTGGGATGGTATGTGACGTATTAGACAAAATAAAGCACTGTGATTCCTTATTTCACACTGAATAAAAATAAATGATTTTTACTGGTATTACTTTAAAATGAAAACATTTTAAGCTTTAATACATTAATATAATGCAAACTGGTTGCCTAAGTGTACTTTAAGTCCACATTTATACTCTTTCCTTTATTGTCCACTGCTTATATGGCAACATTACTGCACAAATCTGAGAGCTTTAGAACGAGTTCAGTCATCGTCTGGTCACTGGTCTGTATCCCATCTCTCCCTCCAGCTGTTCGGCTGTTAAGGTTCCCAGGATTGGCTGACAGTCTGGGTTAAACACAGAGTATGCACTCATTTCTCCAGGCTGTCGTGCCTTTGGGCTTCGAAAGCCCTCATAGAGCCAGTAGAACAGAGAAATGAGAAAAAACGGAAGGCCAAACTCAAGTTCTGCAAAAAGTCCCAGCAACACCAGCCACAGCAGCACTTTCAACAGGGTCAGATGATCCAGAGCCAGACGCTGAAGCCAGTGACTAGAGCCTGTGTCCAGCAACACATCACCACCAACCTAGAAGATTACATCACATTAAAAAGGGGAAATACAGAGGAAGTTTCCACCCATGTTCACATTCAGTATGAACACTCAATATGAGTATAAATACTCAATAAAGGCTCTGACTTTAGCATGAGAGAGATGCTCCTGGAACAACAATCAGGAACATCTCTCACTTGAAAAATAAGGTGGAGCAGGACAGGCTGGAAGTCAAGCAGAGAGTAATACTAGGATGTTGCTGTTGATGGTGCAGAAGCTCTGGGTGTGTGGCCGCACCTCTGTGTCCGGACTCGGGGTGCGGCTGGCGGGTGTCCGCGCTGCTGTATCAGGGGACACGGTGGAGGACTCACGGCCTGCTGCTTTCGCCTCACGCTGGACTGCAGGATCAGCAGGTTTCTGGGCTTTCTTGCGGGCTCTGAATTCCGCCAGCTTCCGCTCCATGTTGTATACGTGAAACTCAAGTGGGAGGTCTATACGTATGCAGTTCACTTCCGTATTGCATTCCGTTACCGTTGCTGCAGCCTCACTCTGTGCTAATAGTTTATTTCCTGCAGGGGGCGCTAGATGGCTCAGAAAGAAGAATCGCCTTTGATCCGAATGAAAAATTCAGCACTTCGTTTTCTCACCGGAAAGATGTAGCCAATAAAACGTATAAACTCAGTTCATCTCACGGACTGGTACACGGCGAGTACAGTATAATCTCCTCTAATAATCTCTATATAATCCAGATATATTATGTAGTCGTCCCGCTATCACACACGACTGGGATTGGTCTTGCTGTTCCAGCGCTTAGAAAGACAACAAACGTGTCTGTGAATTATTTGACTGATGACGTTATCATACTGAAATATGTCGCGCGTCACCGATGACGACAGCGCGCCCTGACCAGTACAGATGACGTCTGGGCCGCTGAGCCACGCCCACTGTGGGGTCGTCGCGGCCTTTCTACGTGTCACTCCGGCAGCAGTCGCTTTTCAGCGCTCCACACGGACACGTTTAAGGGCGCACAGGCGGAAGTGTGGAGTAGTGACCGATAAATGTGAGTGTTTAAAATGATCAGTGTTATTCAGATCAGGATCAAACGCTGTTCTCACGATAAGAGCTGAGGGTTCTGCTGAATGAAAGAGAACAATAACACATAAAGATGTTCGCATATAAACGTCAGTATACGCATTGCACGTAATCTGGAAGATGACTTTTCTGATGTGTTGTGATTAGACCGCAGTCTGTGCTGAGATTTCATTAGTATTTATTGCGTTGCGTCATTGTGGCTCATGTAATCGTGCCTGTAATCAGCCAATAATCTGAATGATGTGTAAGTTTTCTTTTGTCACTTCAGTGAGAGACTAGCAGGACTTCTGCTGTTGATCATAAGAGTGAAGCTCATGTCGTGTTCTCGTCATCTCCTCCAGCATGGCCTCTGCTCCAGCACAGCCGCTCACTCTCACTGTGGAGCAGGCACGAGGTGAGGCTGCAGCCCTCACAGCACAGTCAGGCTGCACACAGCACATCTCACTGTTGTCTCCTGCTTTCAGTTGTTCTGAGTGAGGTGATCCAGGCCTTCTCTGTGCCTGAGAACGCAGCCCGCATGGAGGAGGCCAGAGAGAGCGCCTGCAACGACATGGGCAAGATGTTGCAGCTGGTGCTTCCTGTGGCCACTCAGATCCAGCAGGAGGTTATCAAAGCTTATGGGTTCAACAATGAGGGAGAGGGTGAGAGTTAAAAAGCCCACCAGTAAAGGCCTTTAAAAAGGAGTAATTCTGATAACGATTCAGTGCTTTGTTTTGCTTTTCCAGGTGTCCTCAAATTTGCCCGACTAGTAAAGATGTATGAAACGCAGGACCCTGAGATCGCAGCCATGTCAGTGAAACTCAAGAGTCTGTTACTGCCTCCTCTCTCCACTCCACCTATCAGCAGTGGAATCCCAACCTCATAGAGCAGCACAAGCTCTCAGTGAAGCACTTCCCCTCCGAGAGCTTAAAGTGAGGAGAACTCGCAACACAAGGTTGCAGTTAAAAAACGTTTCCTACATCCCCCTTTTGCTTGAATTGAAATGATTAGAGTTCAAACATTTCACTCTTTTTTCATATTTATTCATTTTTAATTTCCTTTGTGCATATTTATATCATTTGTAAATTCCATTTGTTTTTTTAAACCTTTTCATACATTTTGCATCGATTGTCTTAGTTCTTGTCTGTGATGCTGACAATTGTGAAAGAAACCGTGTTTATCCCATGAAATCATTTCCAATAAAAGCTTTCTGGTGATGAAACGATTGTGTATTTTTGTGAATGACTCTGACCAGTGAAGCATGCAGACAGCATCACTGTGCTCCGTGTCAACCCTGTGAAGTGTGACCTGTTTAATGCTGAATAACATCAGGTCTTCAACCAAAACATGGCTGAATGTTTCTGTTCAGAAACAAATACACATCCATCCATCTCTGGCTCCTCAGATCCTGTAAAGCTGTTTAAATGCGACTTCAGTGTTTCTCCACTATTATAAGGCCGCTGTCGTGCGTTTCATCGCATGTTGTAATGCATTATTATCAGTGATATCCGGGCGCTTGTTAACGGAGGGTGCGCGCCGCAGCGCTGCACGCCGGATCTGAGGACCGTCAGCCCCGTCACTCACAGCGGGCTGAAGAAGCTCCGCCGCTGGAGGATGTCCGCTCTGAAACAGGTATGACAGACAGGCAGAATTTACTGACGTTTCTGCAGATGTCTGATGACTGAGGATTGTGGAGGATGATGTAGGATCTGATGCGGCTGGCTGGCGTCACGCAGCGTCTGATGGTTGAAGTAAACATCACCTTCAGCTCCTGTAACAGTGACACAGTCGAGCTCACCTGTTCATCTTACCTTCATTCACTGACTGTCTTGTACTTGTGATTGTACTATTTTCATCTTCATGTCTCCATCTGCCACAGGTGTTACCATGGATACTGCAGACACACTGTTGCCTTTTCCATGACAAGAGTTCAGGTAAGAGACGGAGGATGCTGAGGGCCTCAGACTGAGAGATGTGCAGTGATTTGTGACTTAAGTTGAGATCAGTCAGTGAACTCCATTCCAGTGACCATCTTCCTGTTATTCACCTTAATAACTGTCCAGTGTTTGGCTGTCTGTCTTTATTTTTTACTTTGTGTTGTTATTTACAATGCACTGGACTGTTCATGAATGATGGCTGTGATATTGTTCTCAGTCGATGTGTTGAGTTTTTGAAATGAAGCTCTTTGTGTTGTTTTCAGTTCAGCTGGTAAATCAACAAGCTCATGGCTTTGATTTCCAGAAAACACACAGATTAATAATGTATATTAATAATATTTTAATTAATAATATTATTATATCTGTGTTAAATAATGTATATTTAAATACACTGTATGTAGCTTTGGATAAAGGTGTCTTCTAAATGAATGAATGCAGAGCATGTTGAGCAAAAGTGATGAAGTTTTGTCTTGGAACACAGCAAGTCCTCTGATATTACTGATATTATATTGATGTGAAACTACATCAAAAACACACGAGCCTTTGAAAAAATGATCCCACATATTATAGGTGATGTCACAGCTGATTAGTGATGCTGCAGAAATGTGTAGAGATGACCAGCGAATAGCAAAACATTTTCAGCAGGATATCTGAATAACCTGCTGCGTCAGATTGACGTCTGTTGAAAGGTGAAGCCCTCTGCAGTTCAGCTTTGAGAGGCCCAGTGTTGTCCAGTCTGTGTGAATGTCTGACCAGTGCTTATATATCAGGAATGAAGTGTTTCTCAGATCATGTATGATTGATGACAAGCTCTCTGGTGGGCCAAGCATCGACCCTCATCGTGTCATGAATGGCTATAGTTTACCTCAGTTTACCAGTGAATATTTTGGGAGTCCTGCTGCAGTTTCTATGGAGACGAGGGAGGCTGATGTCACCGGAGGTTATTCTGAACATGCTCAGATCTGTTTGTTTGAGTCTGTATCTGATGCTGATTATGTATTCAGCAGTTTTCTACACAGTCCAGCAATATTCATCATCTACATCCAGGAACTGTTCAGGAATGTCAGGAGCATTGTGAAAACATTCAGTGATTTCAGATGGTGCTCTTCACCAGTGATCGATTTAGTCATTTCTGTGGATGTCTTTGCATGCTGTTCAACCTTTGTAGCTGTTTAACCGAGCTCAGCATTTTCCAGAGGTCAGGACAGAGAGCACATAACAATGCTGCGGCTCTTCATCACATCAACAGCTGCTTCAGTGACTCAGTAAAACCATGTTTTAATGTAGAAGAGTGAGGAGGAGTGAATTTACATTTAGTTCAGTGCTCTGATTCAGATTAATACAGACAATTAAGGTATTTATCATTTATGTTGTCCGAACACTTTTATGGCATATATCAGCCATAATGTTTTCATCCATTTAACTTTGTCTTACTGATTTGTTATGTTATGATCTTTTTTTATGTTTTTTTACAGTCAAGCATGTCTCTGTCATGGATAGTTTGTGATTGTCCCTCCAGATGGCGCTATTTTCAGATATGTCTGTGTGGGGAGAAATGTCATCTGTCAAACTCTTGTTGAGGAGACTTCACCTGCAGAGGGAGACATCTGACTGATTTTGTCTTTCATGCTCATTGACAGTTCAGGTGTCTGTAATGCCTGGAGAAATGTGTAGAGAAGCGGTAAATGTATGTGACTAATCATGTAGTGCTGATGATGAGACAACAGGATGTTATTGTGCTGCTAAAATAAATCAGATCTGCTGAGCTGTGATTCATGTGATTATAACTGAGCTGTGATTTATGTGATTATAACTGAGCTGTGACTCATGTGATTATAACCGAGCTGTGATTCATGTGATTATAACTGAGCTGTGATTCATGTGATTATAACTGAGCTGTGATTCATGTAATTATAACTGAGCTGTGACTCATGTGATTATAACTGAGCTGTGATTCATGTGATTATAACTGAGCTGTGACTCATGTGATTTTAACTGAGCTGTGATTCATGTGATTATAACTGAGCTGTGATTCATGTGATTATAACTGAGCTGTGATTTATGTGATTATAACTGAGCTGTGACTCATGTGATTTTAACTGAGCTGTGATTCATGTGATTATAACTGAGCTGTGACTCATGTGATTATAACTGAGCTGTGATTCATGTGATTATAACTGAGCTGTGATTCATGTGATTATAACTGAGCTGTGATTCATGTGATTATAACTGAGCTGTGACTCATGTGATTATAACTGAGCTGTGATTCACGTGATTATAACTGAGCTGTGATTCACGTGATTATAACTGAGCTGTGATTCACGTGATTATAACTGAGCTGTGATTCGTGTGATTCATGTTATTATAACTGAGCTGTGATTCACGTGATTATAACTGAGCTGTGATTCGTGTGATTCATGTTATTATAACTGAGCTGTGACTCATGTGATTATAACTGAGCTGTGATTCACGTGATTATAACCGAGCTGTGATTCACGTGATTATAACTGAGCTGTGATTCACGTGATTATAACTGAGCTGTGATTCGTGTGATTCATGTTATTATAACTGAGCTGTGATTCATGTTATTATAACTGAGCTGTGACTCATGTTATTATAACTGAGCTGCGACTCATGTGATTATAACTGAGCTGTGACTCATGTGATTATAACTGAGCTGTGATTCATGTGATTATAACTGAGCTGTGACTCATGTTATTATAACTGAGCTGTGACTCATGTGATTATAACTGAGCTGCGACTCATGTTATTATAACTGAGCTGTGACTCATGTTATTATAACTAAGCTGTGACTCATGTTATTATAACTGAGCTGTGATTCACGTGATTATAACTGAGCTGTGATTCACGTGATTATAACTGAGCTGTGATTCGTGTGATTCATGTTATTATATCTGAGCTGTGACTCGTGATTATAACTGAGCTGTGACTCATGTTATTATAACTGAGCTGCGACTCATGTTATTATAACTGAGCTGCGACTCATGTTATTATAACTAAGCTGTGACTCATGTGATTATAACTGAGCTGTGACTCATGTGATTATAACTGAGCTGTGATTCAGTGATTATAACTGAGCTGTGATTCACGTGATTATAACTGAGCTGTGATTCACGTGATTATAACTGAGCTGTGATTCTGATCATGTTATTATAACTGAGTGTGATTCGCTGTGACTCATGTTATTATAACTGAGCTGTGACTCATGTTATTATAACTGAGCTGTGACTCATGTTATTATAACTGACTGTGATTTATACTCATGTTATTATAACTGAGCTGTGACTCATGTTATTATAACTGAGCTGTGATTCATGTTATTATAACTGAGCTGTGACTCATGTTATTATAACTGAGCTGCTCATGTGATTATAACTGAGCTGTGATTCATGTTATTATAACTTTGAGCTTGATTCATGTGATTATAACTGAGCTGTGACTCATGTGATTATAACTGAGCTGTGATTCATGTGATTATAACTGAGCTGTGATTTATGTTATTATAATGAGCTGTGTTATAATGAGCTGTGATTCATGTTTATATATTTATTGATTCATGTATTATAACTGAGCTGTGATTCATGTTTTGTTATTATAACTGAGCTGTGACTCATGTGATTATAACTGAGCTGTGATTCATGTGATTATAACTGAGCTGTGATTCATGTTATTATAACTGAGCTGTGATTCATGTTATTATAACTGAGCTGTGACTCATGTTATTATAACTGAGCTGCGATTCATTATTATAACTGAGCTGTGACTTGATTATAACTGAGCTGTGACTCATGTTATTATAACTGAGCTGTGACTCATGTTATTATAACTGAGCTGTGATTCATGTTTATATAACTGAGCTGTGATTCATGTGATTATAACTGAGCTTGACTTTTAATATAAAGCTTGATAATACTTGACTCATGTTATTATAACTGAGCTGTGATTCATGTGATTATAACTGAGCTGTGATTCATGTTATTATAACTGAGCTGTGACTCATGTTATTATAACTGAGCTGTGATTCATGTGATTATAACTGAGCTGTGATTCATGTTATTATAACTGAGCTGTGACTCATGTGATTATAACTGAGCTGTGATTCGTGTGATTCATGTTATTATAACTGAGCTGTGACTCATGTTATTATAACTGAGCTGTGACTCATGTTATTATAACTGAGCTGCGACTCATGTTATTATAACTGAGCTGTGACTCATGTTATTATAACTGAGCTGCGACTCATGTTATTATAACTGAGCTGCGACTCATGTTATTATAACTGAGCTGTGACTCATGTGATTATAACTGAGCTGCGACTCATGTGATTATAACTGAGCTGTGACTCATGTGATTATAACTGAGCTGTGATTCATGTTATTATAACTGAGCTGTGACTCATGTGATTATAACTGAGCTGTGATTCATGTTATTATAACTGAGCTGTGACCCGTGATTATAACTGAGCTGTGATTCATGTTATTATAACTGAGCTGTGACTCATGTGATTATAACTGAGCTGTGATTCATGTTATTATAACTGAGCTGTGACCCGTGATTATAACTGAGCTGTGATTCATGTGATTATAACTGAGCTGTGACTCATGTTATTATAACTGAGCTGTGATTCATGTGATTATAACTGAGCTATGATTCATGTGATTATAACTGAGCTGTGATTCATGTGATTATAACTGAGCTGTGATTCATGTTATTATAACTGAGCTGTGATTCATGTAATTATAACTGAGCTGTGATTCGTGTGATTCATGTTATTATAACTGAGCTGTGACTCGTGATTATAACTGAGCTGTGATTCATGTGATTATAAGTGAGCTGTGACTCATGTTATTATAACTGAGCTGTGACTCATGTTATTATAACTAAGCTGTGACTCATGTGATTATAACTGAGCTATGATTCATGTGATTATAACAAAGCTGTGACTCATGTTATTATAACTAAGCTGTGAATCATGTGATTATAACTGAGCTGTGACTCATGTGATTATAACTGAGCTGTGATTCATGTGATTTTAACTGAGCTGTGATTCATGTTATTATAACTGAGCAGTGACTCGTGATTATAACTGAGCTTTGATTCATGTGATTATAACTGAGCTGTGATTCATGTGATTATAACTGAGCTGTGACTCATGTTATTATAACTGAGCTGTGATTCATGTGATTATAACTGAGCTATGATTCGTGATTATAACTGAGCTATGATTCATGTGATTATAACTGAGCTGTGATTCACGTGATTATAACTGAGCTATGATTCATGTTATTATACGTTTAGCTATATTGTGTATTGTATCACAGCTGGAGCTGACCAATCAGACCAATCAGAACTGAGACTAATTTTGGTCAAGAGATGGCATTTTACTTTAATGCTGATTTTGTTCTTATTTGCATTGGCTACTATAGTGGGAATGCTGTTTTGATTTGTATACTCTACAATAGACAGGGAGGGGGGAGCAGAGGCAACTATGGGCTTCCCCTGTAGCAAATAAAATGAGGTGCGTGGTGTGAACCTCAGACCTCCAGGCTCATGTCAGGTGTTTCACCACATACAGGTGGCTGGATTAAATGGTTTCTGGAACAAAGGGCCTGTAGAGATTCTCTCAGCTGTTTCCATGGTGACAGGAAGACTAGTTTCAGGTGAGGGGGATTCCTGGACCCCCATAGCTATTATCTTCTCATCTTGCTCTGGGGATCCCTGTGAGTGACACGTGAATTCATGAGCTTTAGAGGACGGACATGCTGTGGGCTTTGATCTTTGGAATTGGCTTGGAAACATTATAATTGTGTGATGTTATCAGTGTTCATCTAGATAATGAATAAATTCTAGATAAATTTAAACAAGTGAGTAATGGCAATGAAGTCTGATCCACATTTCAGATTATTCTAAAGTGAAATGACCACCTGACTGACACGTGAGATGACCACCTGCAGCAATTGTTGTTGTGTGCTGTTTTGGGACAGCTTCATCACAAATGTTATTCCATGTCAATATCTGTTATATTTTATATATTATGAGTTCATCAAACAAAACTCTAAATATGTTTGAAAGACTTGATGTCATTAACCAGCAAATTCAGTGATTAGTTCATCAAAAGTGTCTATAGTATCATGTGTTGTGTAGTACTAGCCTATCAGATTGGAACTGATTTCAGTCAGCACATGATGTTCTGTCAGTTCAGACATCAGGACTGCGGTATCTGACAGGCCATCTGCGCATCAGACAGCATCGTACAGGTGATGCAGTAACAGTATGTATGATTTTGAGATGATGATTTTGATTGCAGCAGGTATTTCTTGTAAGTCTGGAGTCAATAGCAGTATCCTGTTTCTCTGAATCCTGTGTTTCCTCCTTTAGGATAAAAATAAACTGGTCATGTTAGAGTTCCTTTTACTGTTCTCTCGGCTCTCTTCCAGAAGTCACTTAGGTGCTGTTAGTGGCTAAATAATTCTCATATGGTCTTGTGCACCATATGAGTCTTGTATGATATTTGGCTAATGTCCGTATAGAGTAATTAGATATTTTTTAATCTTTTTGTGATAATTAATATAGGTCTATACCTCAGTATGTGTGCATTTATTTTGTATTTTGTGTCATAAACAAAAAAATTAAAAACATTAATCAAACAGCCTAAAAATGATAAAAAATATATTTTTTTATCATCAGTCTTAAAAAAACAAAGGATTATGACTGTCGCTTAGCCATTCATAAACTGAACATACATCAGATAAATGTGTAGCAGATCAATGTTCTCATGATTTAGTTTGTAATTGCAAAATATCCCAATACCACATCAGAGAAAAGGGGAAAATGTCTAATACAAGCTCCAAGTATCAAGCTCCAAGTATCTAAGCTCCAAGTATCTAAGATACTCATTATCTCCTTTTGGGTTTTGCTTAAGTTAAATAATGTGAATGTCTGATAATGAATGTTTTAGCTGAAGAACAAGCCATTACTGCAGAATAAACAGTTATTGTTTTCTGTTATAACTGTTATCATGTTGATCTGAATAGCACTTCATCTGAATATCACACCGATAAACATCCTAACATACCTGTCAGATATCACTAAAACAGGTGTTAAGAGAAATCACAGTGTTGTAAACAGCCATTTATCAGAGGCCTGTGCTTTCATAAGTGTTGTCAAACATGAGATGAACCAATAGGGAAACGTACCAAACTGTGGGTGGTGAATTCATGGTACTTTTGCATCATCAGTTTTCATGTGTGGTGTTTCTGTTCATCTCATCTGTTACATTTCTGAAGGTTCTTTGTCTGAGATGTCATGCTTTAATTTCCTCCATATTTACATCTGCATTTGTTATTCAGATTAAAAACTGCCCCCAGTGGCTAAAGATGGAACTAATGTTAAATACATGAGCACCTTTGTGCTCTGCACTGCACAAAACACGAGCAAACATCAATAATAATAGCTCCCAACCCAAACACCACTGACACCAGCACTGAATATAAAACAGCAGATCAATGTAGTCACAAGTTCTGATTTCCCCACGAGATCATGTTTTTAACCAATCACTGGCTTCAACCAGCACTGAAGTAATCATGATTAACTGATCCTTACATGTATAGCATTCTTATTCTGTATATTTTCACTTTTAAGTGACACACTAATTTCTTGTTTGGTATCACGCTCTCTCTGAAAACTTCAGCTTATGAGAAAAACCTGTGATAGAATGATGAGTTTTAACTGTCTCTCTACAGTTGCATTAGATATCCTGTATTAGTTAAGTGAGGGATCATTTACAGTCAGTCTGTCATTATTGCAAACTAAACTCTGAGGGCGGGCTGATCAGTTCCCAGTGTGAAGTGGAGGGGTCTTGTATTATCCTGCAGGGTTTAGTTATAGTGGTGATAATGACGGTGAATTATACTGCTTATTACCCAGCTACTTACCCAATAAATAAACAAACAGACTCGGAGTATGCTGAGCTGTAATTATTTCATGTGAGAACAAACACATCATGGAGTGATATGATATGAAACTGCACAGCTGTGTAGATTATTGATTACCAAAAAGTGAAATACTGCTGGAAAACAAACTTGGATTACAGATGAATAATAAAAGTATTATTCTAATATCGCCGCACTGTTTATCTTATTGCTGGGCCTAATGTTTCCAGTGTTGTAATTGACTATTTTAATGTAATGAAATAATTTCAACCTAAAAGAATATTTCATCTTGATGTAAATATTTACATATACATTTTATTTTTATTTACATAGTGACTTATTCTTTTCATATTATAATACAACACACCCTTCTCATATCACCCTCTCTGGGTTTATTTTGTGATAGATTGTAAATTAGTTTTCAGATGTTTGCCTGTACACATGCGATTGACTAATCAAAGTGAAGTATTCTATAGAGTCATTTAATATTCTTTTTTTAATTTCTCGATTATAATTCCACTACTCATAACTTTGTCTCCTCTCTGCTGTGCTCACCTTATTTAAATAAGACATAGAAATAAAAAATCAGCAGCCACGAGAAGTCAAGCCGGTAAAACAAGGAAAATGTCACATCAGTTAGATCATTATAACATTTATTGTGAACCTTTCTCAGCCTGTGACTGTTCACTGCTCTTCAGGAGTGTTAATGATAGATTTGTCACAGTGGGAGTGTAAATATGTTAATGCTGCTAATGAGTCTGAACCGTATGTTCAGTGTTATGACAAGATTCTCTCTCAGTTCAAGCTCACGGCTTTTGTTCCTTGAAAACAAACTGCAGACCTTCTGTTGCAAGGTTATATTCACAATAAACTCACAATAAAATCCCCAGCTGATCCACCGAATTTAAACACTGTATAGCACAGAACATAGCTGACAGGCAGTGGATTGTGTTGTGTCGTTGGGCTGCTGTGAGCATTTAAAAGGGCAACGCTGCCTTGTATTTGTAAAGCACAGAGACATTGAGTTAACCTATAGCATTCAGAGAACCCAGATACAAGACATACAAAACTTTATTTATAACTGACCTCAAAAACATTGTACAGGTTTCATTTTCTGAAGGAAGTGTTCAAACAATTATACTGACATAATATGCATGTTGTTTATAATACCTCAAACAGTATAAATAATGTACACCAACATTATTCTAAAGAATGTCTGATACTCTATTAGATATTTCTAAACATGCCCAATTACACCATGCCCAGTTTTGTGAGGCATTTGCACTGACGACAGACCCTTGTTACTTGATATAACAGTTCTAAGTGTGATATAAGTATCTGTGTACTGTGACCAATATACAACATTAAGACTGCACTGAGATTTTACTGATCCTGCTCAGTGCTGTGGAGGGGCTTGGAACATTTCCTCTTTCTTTGTTTATTGCACACTGTGGCAATAATCACTACACATTTAAGTGCTGTTTGTCTATCTGTTTCAATTTCACATCTGCAGTGGCTCATTTCCTAGTTTCGGTACAGTGGCTTATTTCCCTATTGGCCCTGATCCATAATCCATCTCTGATGATTAGGTTCAGGTATAGCTGCCTCACAGAAGTTCATCTGCTCTGAGGTCAGGAGAGGACGAACTAGCACTGGGGCCCCCAAGAGCCCCCAAACTATTTAACCACAACCTGATGATGGACTGTCTTACAGAATCAGCTCTATTTAAATGACACATTCTCACATATGCTGGGAAATCAATAGAATGAACAGCTGATTAGATCATGCACGTTGAGTTTCTGTGTTGTAATGTGGACCATGTTCCCTCCATAAGTGCGTCAGATTTGTCTTTAATAAACTGTCTGTTTCTTCTCCTTCAGTCTGCTTTCTCTGTTCTGTTCTGTTTTGGCAATGTCCTGATTCATCCAGATCAGGCAGAGAACTGCTGCTATTCAAAAAAGATATAAATAGTCAAAAAATCAAAAAATGTCAAATTACATATTCATGCTTTTTGACCAAAACAATGTGACATCCTGTGACATCAGGTAGGCAATATGACATAATTCTTACTGTAGAATATAAACTGATTCAAACCTAATTAGTTAACTTCTAAATGTGTCCAACATTATTGAACAAATAGTTCCGGGGTTTGTAGACTATTAAATTCATAAAGTGAGTATGGAAACTGAGCGCATAGCTTGGTTGGCTTCTGTAATGTAACTGAGCGGGGCGGAGGCTGCCTCTGCCCTCCGGAGCTCAACAGCGCCTCCATCTTTCTCAATGTAAATCTGTGGTGACAAACGGAACTGCAGCGAGCACGACCTGAGAGTCGTGAATTTAGATCCGGCCAGTGCTGTATCAATCCGCGTCAGCAAGCTCCAGTAATCCCTGTGTAAATGACTTAAAGTAT
>JAZGTH010000087.1:442500-640000 GCA_036877525.1 Chromobotia macracanthus
GAAAAAGTTTAGCGAGAGCACCAACAGTTCTCATATAGTCTCGCTATAAGACTTTGATTCCTGATAGTAAATAGCTGAGTAAAGTGCTCTAAAGAGTAAAGTGCTCTATTCGGACCCAATGTCCTACCTGCCTATCAAACTATGTGTGCTTTCATGTGTTGGAGGAGGCGTGGCTTTGGAGATGCTCTTTCTAAGAGCTAGCTTTAAACTTTGAGTTCTGTATGAGTTATTTTGAATCTTGTTATGTGATAAGACCCACGTTCAGCTTCATTGTATCTCTACAACAACCTCACTTCCAATTGTTCTCTACACCAGCAATGTTATATATTCATCTTTGTAGTATCAAACAGAAGAGATTCTATGAGACTGGAGTCCTCGTGAAAAACATCCTGGAGTCTCTGTGTCCGGCTAATGTTTCACTCTGAGAGTGAAGGTGTGTAACTTGTTTTCTTGCTCCAGTTTTCAAAATGTATTAACCAGTAACGTTCTGTCAATTGTTTATTTAGATAGAATTGTAGATGAATATCAGAATCTCTTCTAAAAGAAGGTTTTGCATGTTTTCATCTAATTCACATTCAGCACTTGAGAATGGATCTGACAGCCACTGAATGGAGTGACGTCCCTGTTAATGTATCAGTTTGATCATTCTGGGGATCATTCAGAATAAATTATGAATTTAAAAAGGATTGATTAAAATGAACATAATTATGAACTGGGATATCTTAATGACCTGAATACATTTCCCTTTGTGAGTTTACTCTCTGGTCGTTTTTATATTATATTTTCACAAGATACAATAACTAGACAAAGTTATGTGTACAAATCAAACAGGAAATGGACGATCAGTTATAGTCAGATTATTTGTTATTCCTCTTAGAGACAAATATGATCAAATGAATTGCATGAAATACACAGAGCTTTATAAAATAAGCCAGGCTTTATAAAGTAAGCCGGGCTTTAATTCATGTTCAGCTCTTGCACTCAAGCTTTGCTGTGAGTCTTCAGACCCTAACGGCTCTGTAAGTGAACAACAACCAAGGAAACGTCCTTTTTACCTGACAGGTATCACTGAAATAGTTGTCCTAAAATATCAGTCTAGTCTATGACAACATGAGACTCTGTAAGCTGTAAACTAAAATGTGGCCACAGACTATTGTCAGATTCCTTGTTTAGCCACTTAGAGTGCTCTGAGGCGCTGCTTGTCTTTGAAGGTTACTGTACCTTTAATGTGATAAAACTTTATTTGGTTGCTGAAAAGAGTTGCTTGTTTTGGATGGGTGGACACATCCCATGTACTTTGCATCAGCTGAGGGGAAATCTACATAAAAGTAATGTAAACATTTTTGTATTTTTGTATGAGCAAGCCAACAAGTGCATTGTCAGAGCTCCATGTAAAATACCAAACCTTTTATTACATTATGAAGCTATAATGAATTCAGATTTATGGAAAACCAAAACAGAATCATTCATATTCATGATCATTCAGTGTTTACAAACTTAAGCATTGAAATTCATTAAAGCCACCTCACAAGAAAACAAACCCACAATAGACAAATAACCTGAAGGAAAACTTCCAGAGTATCCAGAGCATGATCTGTCTAACCCTGCTGTCACAGGACTGTCATGTTACTGGCAAACAGAAATCTTTTGTGATCAGACATTTAAATAATCACTTTGTGTACTTAATCTGTTTTGCAGAGCAAGAGTGTGATTTCTGTCCAGGTTTTAAAGCAGAACGTGCCAACGCAGCCCTGCAGATTGTGTTGCTGTTGTGGGGAATTGTTATCTGCGACAGCACTAATCAAAGCAAAGTCTCGGTCCAGACTGAAAATGACACATGGTTTGTCTTTCTTCTACCAAACCAAGACTGAATTTTCTCAGCAGTGCAAGGCAGGACCAGTTTCCATATAGACACAAGCTCTGTGCTACTGAAAGCCAGTACATTACTGTAAAAATATAAATGAGAAAAAAATCATCAAACATCTTGCCTTTCGTTTGAGAAAATACATACAAAAGACAAAGTTGTTTGAATAAAAGAGAAAAGTTTTAGAATCGCTGAATTAAAGGATATTTTGTTCTTCTGTTTCAGTCCTATTAACTACTGCTTTCCATTTAATGTTGATATTTAGTTGTACCCCCCACTCGTTAAATTCAGTAATTTGGTACAATATAAAAAATCAAGCTGCTTTTATTTTTAAGGTTGTTTCATCTTGAGGAACAAAAGTTTCCTTAATCCTTTCCAAAAAATTTACTTAATGTACTCTGAAAACAAAAACAGCAAATTACTGAGTGATAAAAACTCATAAAGCAGCCAGTGTTAATAGATCGTATCGCTTCTTAAGGCAAAAAATAAACACCACAATAACTAATGACACATGTAGAATGTAAAACCTGTTTCTGACTGCTCTGTAGCATCTGACCTGTTCTGGCATTAGCTTTATCATCAACGCTAGTGGAGAGTTGAAATGTTACACTGATTTACCCTGTTATACATGTTATTTATTCAAAATGAATGCTGCTTTTTAATGGCCATCAGTAGAGAAAAAGGCTTTTTGGGCAAATAATGGTGTAGCTATGACATTTAGCAGCACATCTGACCAACCCAGCACTGTATTTCATTTCATATTCAAAGAGGCCATTTATATGGAAAAAAAACAGAAAAACAGCCCATTTAATTTTGTAGGTCAGAGAGGAAAATGGTTGTGAGAAACTACCTTTGACTGTTTTTGACACAAAAGGCCATGACTGACATTAGAAGTGGACCCCAGGGCACAAAGATAAACTGTGGCACCTTTTATAAATATATGTCCACAGAAAATCATTCGCCCTTCCAGCACAGCAGAATGCTTTTTGTATTGTTGCGTTTTCTTTTCATCCATTAACAGTCAGGTCTCTAGACGTCATACTTGCATTCGGTCTGGCGGTTGTCTGTAGATTTAGAGTTGTCACAGACATCCTGAGGGAAATGTTCTCATCCTCTCTGTTCTCAGCCATCTCTAAGAGCTGAAAACGTCCCAGCACCAAACCTGTTTCCCTCAGAAAAGGCCTGTCCACTGCACCGCTTTTATATATGATCAAAATATGTTGTTCAAATCCACTACATGTGTATTGACAGTTCACATTATCACGCTTGAAGTTTAGTTTAGATTCAAAGATCCTTATTTTCATTCAGAACATTTCTATTAAAGATGTTAAAAATAGACTCCAGCAATAATTATTTTATTGTCTAGCAGTATTACAACTTCAAATTGCCCATGAAATACTCCATTGTGAAACAGCTGGAGATCTGAGACATTTAGACCAATATTGTGGTGTGTTGCAGAGTAGTTGCCCATGTGATTGGCAGCCTAGTTTTTCTAGTCTTTCCCGCACCACTGTTCTTACAGGACTTTTAAATATCTGAATTGTTCAGTAAATTATGACCTGTATTTTATTTAGCCTCCTTTTTTAGGTTGAAACAAATTCAACCATTAAAGCCGCAGTCTGTAACTTTTAAAGATTAAATATAAGCGAAAGCCAGTGACTGAGCAAGTACATAACGGTGTTCAAAACCAACTCCTTTCCCACCTGAAGTTTATAATAATGATTTATAATTTCAGCTGTCAGACCTGATCAATGTTTATATTTTTTGTATCAAAAGTCATTGTGATCATTAAAACTACAACATGCAATTTGGGTGTAGCTTGATTTATAGATATAAGTCATATAAAACATACAAAACAATCAGCATATGTTATTGTAATTTATGTCATACATGATTTCTGTGCTCAGCTGTGTATTGCATGTGATCTCATAATCGCATTTTGGCAGATACGTCTGACAATGTTAATCAAGCAAAACATCACAGATCGTTTCAGGCTCAACCCTGGAGCAGCAGGTGGGCATGCGATCCCGAATAGCTATACATGCACAAATATTTTACATAACTTTAATTGCTATGTGGCATGTATTGTTTCCATCATTATTGTGTTTTAGGCTGGACTCTCTTGGTTTTGTAAAGTATTGTTTTTTTTATTTTAGGACTCTTATGCTGTGTGCTATCATTTAATAATGCCATTTCTAATCAAGGCACTGCTGATGTAGTTATGTATAGCAGATTTGACATTTGATGTTCTGTTGTGTTTGACACTCCATTAAGTATTATCATTATTATTATCTATATCACCATTGACACTAAAGCATTACTTACTTTGATGCATTATGGTACCATTTGTAGACTGAAGGTGCACTTTAACTTCCTGTTAGCCTCATGTTTTGAGCCAAAGATCACAGCAGATGCTTCAATTACACAGGAGATTGACTTACAATCATTGTAATTTATCAAAGTGCTTGGAGTCATTTTCTTGGCTTTGTGGTATAGCAGTTTGGTCACAAAAGAGCAAAGTTTAAAATGTTGCTTTTGTAATAAAGAAAAAGAAGAGTTGTTTTTCTTCGGGGTTTGATTCCCAGACAACACGTAACTGCAACAAATGTTTTGTGTCGGCATGCAGACACAGTTAGAAAATAAACTGTTAGTCATGATCAGCAGCTGAACTCAGCTGGTGGACTTTGTTTAGTATTGCACAGAGATCCAGTGTTGCAGTTTCTGTCTCTAATATATTATTGTTACAGTAAAAGATGGTTTAAGTATAAAAAAAGTTCATGAATTTGATCTGATCTTCACAAGGACTAATAAACTTCTGATTTCAGGAAGGTTTTGATGTTGGTGCAAATCGTTCAAACATTTTAAATTACCAGATAGACAATTTGAACTTGTCAGGGAGTACCACTAATAATAATCAGAATATAATAATTTTTATTTTATTTCATTTTATCTCCGCTCAAGAATTATTTAGGTTAGATACCTCGACTCAGCTTGAGAACATTTGGACACACTATTCAGGCTTTATTTCTCTGTACTTTAACTTCAGTGAGTGTCGGTACACACACACAGCACGTCTGTGACAAGTAACCTGATTGTGCTGGAGCTGGTATGTGGGAGCTAGGAAAAGCCCCATCTGATGTGTGTGTGTGTGTGTGTGTGCAGTTGTACATCTATTTTTGTGAAGACCAGTGTGAGCAGTTACACCATCAGAGTGAGGACAAAGAGTAAAGTGAGATGTTTAAAGGGCTGTCTGAGGATGAGAACTTGGTTTTGAGGTTAAGGTTAGACTTAAGTTAGGGTTAGGTTTAGGGTAAAGGTTAGGCACTTAGTTGTGATGGTTAAGGTTAGGGTAAGGGGCTAGAGATTTGTGAATGTCCTCACAGAGCTGTACAAACGTGTGTGTGTGTGTTTGTGGAGCACACAGGCATAATACTGTCTTCAGTGTGCCCCAGCAGCTGAGCTTCTGAGTGGACAAACACCTTCCTCACCAGCCGCGGGGCATTCAGTATAAAGCAGAGCTGTGTTGTGCAGGTCTTCAGTTCAGCTACTGAAGTATGAGATTCCTGAGAGATTGAGTTATCAACACAAATGATACCACAAATTGTGTCTTACATATTAGCAACCACATAGTAACACTTTAGCAACAGCCCAAAGCACCCTAGCATTGGATGACTTTTGTACAGACAAGGGCTGCTTACATTTTTAGAAACTATGAAAATCTAGTTTATTATTTCTTTAATTTTAATGTAATATTGCCCAAGACACCACTTTACAATTAAAGAAAGAGTTCTATGAGTTAATAAGACGCTTAGTTCTATTTACTTTATTATTACATTTGATATAAAATACAACATTTAACATTGTGTGACATTTAAAGTCTCTTAGATTGTAAGATTAAGTAAGTTTAGAAACACACAACATCTCTCTTCTAATGAGAAACCTTGCTTATACAGTTGTTGAGACCTACTGTAAATCAAAGCTACAACATTTCTGACATACAGTACAGTACCAGATCCTGTGTGTTGCTTAGCAACCAGTTACAGCTCTTGCAGGAAGGATCTCCATGTCCAAAAAAAGACAGAGTGTGAGTGTCCTTGATCTGTGTCTGTGGGTGTTTACATGCATCATGTATTATACATCCTGATCAATGCTGCTCTCACACAGAGCTGCTTCATTCCACTGCGGCCCTCATGTGGGCGGGGCCGATTCCGGGCCCTGAAGGGAAGGGACCGATTCACCTCACTGAATCAGACGTTATTAAAGATAAACCGTTATATCCTCAAGAATGCATCCTCATCAGCCTCGCCTCCATCTGAGGCATCTGATTTAAGACAGTATATTGATTGGAACGTTGGATATTTTGGTAAACTAAAGATATTTTTAGGTGAAAAAGTTCTGTCATTATTCATGTTGTTTTAAATTCGTTTGACCTTCTTTCTGCTGTAGAACACAGAAGGGGAATTTTTGATGGATATCTGGCAACTCTGTCTATATAATGAAATTAAATGAGGAGTGAGGCTGTCAGGTCTGTAGAGCTTGTGACTTATATCCCTTATGTCACATGACACTGTAGCTTACTGTAAAGTTACTGTAAACTTACTGTAAGCTGTTATTTGAAACCTTCACATTCAGCTCTGCGTGGCACATTAATGAGAGATTATGAGAACAGAGTGAAAACTTTTCAATGAATCAGTTGATCTAGGCTCCAAAACCAGGAGACCAGGAGTTAGAGATAGTGATTTTAACAAACCATTAAAACCCTGCTAACTGCAGTCACTATTATTTCCTGGTTATTGATGACAACAGATTGTTGTCTGCAGTTTCTCTGAAACTCTTGAAGCTTTGCTGAATCGTACCTCAGTAAACATTCTGCTCTTGTGGCTGTATGATTAAAAGCTTCTGAAATTAGATCAAACTGATGGTGAGCGCACGCTGTGTTTCTGCTCGGCTGTTACTGAGTGCTGTTATACTGTTCTGTTCAACCAGTGTATGATGAGCCTGATCAATTAAAATCAGCTGATCAATTGTTGACGCTGTGCTGTTCTTGGGGCGTCTCACTAATCGAGATAAATCTGACTTGCTCCGATCGATGAGCGCTTGCACACAACACGCAGGTCCGCTGTCTACAATCTCGGCCGGTCACACGCTGTGCAGGTCTCAGGATCTCACATTGTGTGTTTTGACCCTCAGCAGGGAGCTTTCGACAAATAAACAGTATTTGATTTGAGTTGTAAGAGGATGAGAGGAAATGAAGGGTGCATTGAGTTTGTCTGCTGCATGCATGTTTATAAGCAAATGTTGTCAGAATTACAAACTCTACATTATATTGTTGTTATCAAAGGTTACAGTTTTTTGTTTACATGATATTGTTTTGTCATTAAATATCCCAGACTTGAGTTCACAAAAATGTCCATGTAATCAAACACTGAAATCTGTTAATATTACAATAAGCTCAATAATATGCTAAATGTTAAACCTGACATCCTGTACGCTGAACAGGACAATTGATAATTGTGGGTTCTAGATGTCTCTTTTAATGGTTTCATGCCCTCAGCAGCCAGTAATTCACCATCAACAAACTATGGTCAGCACAAATCATTCATGCAGCTTTGACACAAGTTTTAACACAACCTTGTGCAGTTCTGTTCATGATTCTGAAGTGTGATGGCATGTCACTAAACTGGTGAACTTTAACCAGGAGGAGTTTTCTCCAAAATATCATACAGACACATTTGACAACTATACTGAATTATATGCATAGTTTTACTTTTTTTACTATTTTTCTTACTATTATTTACATTTAGATTTTTCTCTGCTGTCCATGACCTATCAGAACAGACCTATGATCCATTACATTTTTGCGTAACTGTATACTATATGATTTATATAATTAATATTTGGAAGCAGCTACTTTACAAACTACAGTACATTCAGTGTAGACATTTTTGGCCTCTATAGCTTTATTAGATTGGACACTGGAGAGATGACAGTCATACGGGGTGAGAGAGAGGAGAACAGCGGTGTGGAAACCACCATGAGCTGAGATTTGATCTCAGTCACCAGAAGTGCTATTGTGCAAAATGACGACATGCAGCCCCCCCTAACTATTAAGGCCAACAGGTAAACGGTTTTGGAAATCAAACCCATGATTTTGATGTTGCTAGCATCAGGCACTTCCTGTTAAGCTGCAGGAACATGATTCACTGGTGCTCCTACAGTATAATTCTTTCCCAGATACCCTGTTTAAAGTAAAAGCCTTGTACCTTCATCTTCCTCATAATTACTGTGGACACACAGTGGAGCTTGAATGCAGGTCTTCTGATTATAACATTTGCAGAGAGTCTCCAGCTACTTTGGAAGCTCTTTATTCCTCTTTTTCACACGTGTCATTTAAATTGTCACTTTGAGTCAGCATCGTGCAGCTGTGGGGTTTTTATCCTGAAACGTGGCAGTTGTTTTAACGGCTCAAAGAGGCCATGTGTAAAATGTGTCCTAGTTACTTAGAGCAACTGCAGCACAGCAAAGGAATAAGATGCTTAACGTCACAGTGATTTAGACATTTTTTGATGTTTTTTGACATTGTGAAGACCAGAAGAATTTGATTTCACTTCATTTGATTAATTTGGTGAAAATTTAACTCATGAGGCAAACATTACTTGGAATTGCTGGAAGAGTGCAGGACATCAAAGAGGTCGGCCTCTTCAAAACAGCACTGTAAGGACTGTACTGGAAGAGAGACACTGTAACCACGGTTACATGCCCACTTTATCATCATCATCATTCCACTGTTATTCTAATTCACTGATATTCTGAATCCTGTGCTCACTGCACATGAAGTCTATTTTATCATGTGTGGAGGATATACTGTAGACTGAAAAAATAAACCTGTTACTGTAACTGCTCGCTAGTGACAGCTGCTGCACAGATATAGGCCAGAATATTAATTTCATGACATTTTTGCATCTATGTGACAAAAGATCACATCAAATCAGATGTGGCCATTAAAGAATAAATCTGTCATTTATAAATCTAAAGTTCTCATAACCAGAAACAAAATAATCCAAGATAATTTGTTTAAAAGGATTTTTGTTTACTGTAGATGCTTGTTTATATTCTCTGTTGTATTAAGTATTAACCTTCAGCTAATCATGCTGTTACAGCATATGAAATGACGCTGTACAGTCGCAGTGAAATATGCAGATCACTGTAGCCTGCTGCATCCTACACAACCTGCAGCAGCACTCAGAACTGACCTGCTGTACAAGATGGGCAGATTTTATGGGCACGTTTGTACCTTTATAAGATTTGCATAATTCCTTTCGGTGAATAGAAAAAAACAACACAGACAAATTCATTCAATTCATTCTTACTCATTTCTGTCTTAGTTTTATTTGGTTGTATTATTTATTAATTATTCCATGATTGTTGAATAATTTTTAAAGACAATTTCATGGCCTGTGATTGTCCTGCAAACATGTTCAAACATTTCACAGCAATCACATTTTAAGTTCAAACAAAACGTTTTATTCAGTGACTTACTCTTATGGCTGTCTGCTTCCATTCAAAAACAAGAAGTTTGGTGAAACGTCCACATTGCTCTTTTCCACACTGTGAAAGAATACAGTGACACTTCCTCTGTCAGAACTGCTGAGACATTCAGTGAGTGTGACAGATCTTTACTTTATCGTCACTGTCGGTTTTCCAGTGCTGGACCTCACAGGTGGAACAGAACACTCTAATGGACCGCAGGAAGCTCTCTCTCTGTTGGTTGATAAGGAAACATCACGTTTATATCATCTACTGACACTATAAAAAACAGTTGTCCTGAGGGAGGCAGAAAAGAGTCATGATGTCACATCAGCCAGCACACATGACAGGCTGCAGGTCCCAGGCCAGTGTTAGTAAACTGCTGACTAAATTATTTGTGTGTACAGTATGTTTTACAGTATGTGCATATTACAACAACAACCTTTCTCAATTCAGTGTATATAAAACTGAGATTAGTTACTACTAAACAAAAATGAAGCACACCTTGAGCATAAATGTAAATTTAATTTAATTTAATATAAATTTAAATTTTTATATTTAAATTTTTTATAAGGTGAACAACAATGATTCATCCTAAGAAGACAATAACATGAAGTGCTAAGTCTCAACAATTGTTCAGAGAAATTTAGGCTAAAAGAACGAGAGAAAGAAGTATAAGTGTATAAGAATAAGAGAAAGAAGTGGAAGTATAGAGAATTTTTTGTAAATAAAACAAATAAATAGAGTGTGTGCATTCAGAAGAGATGACTGTTGTTTGTTGAACATTGTGAGGGACTCAGCTGTCAGGGTTGGGTTAGGAAGACGGTTCCATCAGTGAAGGACAGTGAAGGTAAATGAACAGAAAGTGATTTGGTGTCCTTTGTGATGCTGGCTTATGATGGGACCGCGAGGTGTCGCTCATTCACTGGCCGCAGGGCTCTGGATGTGAAGGAGAGAGTGAGGGTAGAAGGTACAGAGACTCTTCTGTATGCAAGCAGCAGGACCTGAGCGTGATGCAGGAGAGAGATGAGGAGAGGTGTGCTGTGTTCTCTCTGGCCTGCTGCATTCTGTATCATTTGCAAAGATTTGACTGCGCTACAAAACAGTGTGCCAAAACACTGACCAAGCGCTGCTGAAACAAGCACGTTTTTGGCCACAAATATGATTTAACATTTACACTAAGGGCAAGCAAAACTGTCTTTTAAAAGAGCAAAAGATACATTATGGGCATTTGGTCGAAACGCAATGATGGTATGCTCTGCTTGTCTGTCAAACTGTGTATGCGTTTATGTGTTGGAGGAGGGTGCTCTAAAGGATGAGTGAGTTCTTATGCTGTCCTGGCTTTTAGACCCCAACTTCCCTGATGATGTCATCCAGGTACAATCTCCTAGACACGTCTAGATAAAAATACAGGGTTTGACTTTGGATTGTGAATATTCAAACAGCTGTTTTGGCATTATAGCTCTGTGCTGTAGTTTCTCACAGTCTCACGCCTGCTCTGACCTTCAGCTCCTAATATCACAGGCAGTAATGCCATCTCTGAGCAGTCTGTGTAAATACACCTAAATGCCGCTTGTTGCTGTGCTGTGTGAAGATGGCTTCAAGACATGCGTTCTCTGTTCTTGCTTTCTCCTTGTCTAAATCTATAGCTCTTTAAAGTTACATTATTTATTTCCTCATTCTACAGAAATTACAGTTATTTCTAAACAGCCTTTTATTGGTATTTTCGGTCACAAACAGCTTCTGTTTGAGGCTACAGCAGAGAACTCTGTTAATGCTGATCACTGGACAGATATCGTGAGTCAGTTTTTATTTTTACTTACTACAACTTAAACACTTGCTTGTGTTCAGTCATGCTGTTATTGTCCACGCTTGAGTTGAATTGTTTTTCAAAATCTCTTTTCTGACAGACATTTCTTAAGGTATCTTCACACATATTATGTTGACTTATGTTGACAACAGTTTTCCTGTATATGCTGATCAAATATCCCCCAAAATCCTAGAATCTTCCTTGGAGTACAGTTTTATTCCCCAGCGGTTGATTTTTTTATAGCTCAGGATTAAGGATTATTTAAGATCTCAGTTATTTTTCCTCAGCAATGTCTCAGTGGTTTCTCCTAAAATAGTTTAGGGAAATTTCATTACAGACAGTTAATATACAGTAAGAGGATGGCGTTTTCCTAATGACCCATTGAATAGTATTATAATAGTATTATAGTAAGTTTTATAAACTATAACTTAAAGCTTTTAATTAGGCAACATTCAGTTTCTCTGGCACACATCTTGCCAGTTCAAATTGGTATTTAAAGAATGATCTTATTATCTGCTTGCCTGTAAAGTTACACTCAAAGTTTCAAACATATTAAATTAAGAATATTTGAAAGATTTAAGAAAATATGATTGAGAAATCCAACAAAATAGTCACTCTTGACATATTCCATGGCTGTGAACATTCTGACCTTGTGTCTTTATCTCCTCTCTCTCTTCAGAAGTGAGGGGCTGTTTATTAAGTGATGATTTCTCATGTAAGTGTGCTGGCAGGGGCTGATGGTTCTGACTGTCAGAGCTTCACTGTTCTGTGTGTTTCAGAGCAGCTGTGGGTGGGAGTGGGAGACAGACCAAAGGTGAGCCACCCAGCTCAGCTCTCCTCTCTCACGTTTGCTTGCTTTAGCTTTATGTAACATTTTTCAGACCAGTTCTTAATTCTCTCTCAGACAACAATATAAAGGTGACATATTTGTCAGGTATTGTAACCCATAACTGAAATGTGAACTCCGCAATTAACCCATCACTGGTGAGGAAGTCATGAACACACACACACCCGGAGCAGTGAGCAGCACTGCAGCACCCGGGAAGCAATCGGGTGTTAGGTGCCTTGCTCAGGTGCACCTCAGATGTCTTCTAACCAGCAATCTTCTGGTTACAAGTCTGACTCGCTGACCAGTAAGCTACAACCGCCTGGTTACTTACTTACTAACTGTCCACTCATATGTCCGTGTAAAAGAGGGAAAGCTGTTATTTGCTGGGGTAGATTACCATCGTTTTGGGCAAGAGGAGCTTATTATCTAAACCCCTTTTCTGTTTTGTTCCAGGATCTGAGTTGGGCTTCATTCATACCTGATTATCTGTTTCCCATTAGCAGAGTAAATCTCCAATATGTGTTTAAATAGCAGAGAACAGTGCACAGATTAAGAGAGGACTCAGTTACCCCCCACCGCAGTGATATTTTTAACTATGCATCTCACATGTTGTTAGAGAGATGTCTTTTAATGTCGTCTCTAGTGATCTTTTGTTTCACTAGAGATTTGTGGAGGTGGTGAGATTTGATCGTGTTGTGTTATGCAATGGACACCAGAGAAGGTCGAAGAGCCGCTTTCCTTTCAGAAAACAAGGCACGTTTTTGTCTTTGAAGTGCTGCTCCTGGTTCATTTCATTACGCACTGCAGTAACTTTTTAAACAGTGAAATTTGCTTTTGTCTTAATGTATGGAAGTGTTTCTGTAGGTTTACTACACTTTCAGAATCATAGTTTCATTTAATAACTTGTAACACAATGTCTACAACATGGACGGGACAGAAACAAAGAGCTACAGTGAACCGTTGCTCAGTGGGGGATTGCTTCCATGAGGGCAGATTTTGATATTTTTTCTTGTAAATTAAATTTTGATACTATCATAAATTACATTCTTGTTCTTGTGAAGAACAGAGCAGCCGTTTCCCTGATTCTCAGATTCCAGAGAACTATAGATGACATGACAGCCCATCACATTGGGCTGTTTGTTATAAATCCCACCTCAGAAGCTAAATGTTGTTTTTCTGACAAATATCCCCCGTTTCTGGGTTACTGACCCTGAATATGTCATTATGAGTGTGTGGCTATACATAAGACTGCTTCTTTGACTCACTTAGTTGCCATGGCAACCACATGTTCTTTATCATTTTCTGTAGCAAAGTGTTGCAAAAATAGAATGAGGAAATTTAGAGCATGTTGCATTTCTGAACCTCACTGGGTTAGTTTGGGTGGTGAGAGTCTAACACTCAAAAACAGCTTTACATCGAAGTTCATAGATTTTAAAGCCTATGATTTGCAGTGCTGAATTTGTCGAATAATTTTATTCAAAACCACATACAGTGCATTCAAACGACATTTTATAAGTTTGTTTTCACTGTGAATCAAACCCATGACCTTCCAGTATATATTTCTTTTCTCTGCTAAATGTATTGCTCTAGAATTATTGAGGTGTATTGATCATAAAGGTCATATTGGTTCTTTATCACACGTAACTGGAATTTAGGTGTAAAGTATGTAGATTTGTATGTAGGTCTGGCTGTGCATTACTGTCATGCCTCTGTAACTCTGAAATCTGGTTATCATGGGCAGAGTTCTCAGCAGTGGTTACCATGACAACTCTGTGTTATATCGCATTCTCTTTGATATACTGCTGCAATGGATTGTGGTCCCTGGGCATTATGTAAGAGGAGAGTTTGCTGTAGAGGTGTTTCCTGCTCTGATTATCTGTTTTAACTCCTCTTTTACTCCCGTTAGCTGCTGTGAGACATTATCAGAACAAAAGGTTTGATGATGATGATGAGCGAACAGCCTGTTATTTATTGAACTGATGCCTCTAAGTTCTACTGTGTAAATGAACTCCCCTAACCAGAAGGCTGCAGGTTTGAGGCCCAATGCATGCTGTTTGTAAAACAGCACCATTGTGTCACTTAACCTTCAGCTTGCTGAAGTGCTATTACTCACTGTGAATAAAAGCATTCATTCAAGGATTAGTTGCTAACTGAACTTAAAATCAGGTTTGTGGTCCCTTGTCTTTAAAGCATCTTTTTTAAATACAACCATTTGAAGCACACATAGCACATCATATTTCATCTCATTGAGTTTTCAAATGTTACATCAGAAACACACAAACCATTTTTCCTTTATGACCTTAATTCTTTTGGAAGAAAAATTCCCTTAAGATTCTGATAAAGATTCCCTTTAGCGTGAACAGATCAGTCAGTAGGGATGGTCACATGGCGACTTTTATTTTTAGTTGTGATATTTAAAGTGGCTTTGCATTAATTACCACAATGACAGCTTGTTGTAATGTAGTTTAAGAAATGTGTACAGGGTAAAACCCTCTAAAAGTCACAGCTTTAAATTTATGCCCTGTAAAGCTTTGTGTCTGCAGAAGTCTGTGCCCGTTGTTGTGCGGCTGACGACGAAAGTTGCGTTTTAAAGACAAAATTAGAATATAATATTTTCTATTTATAGGCCAAGCCTTGAGTTCTTGGGCTGAATCCAGCAAGAACCAGACCAGACCTGATCTATTAGTTCTATTTAATTCAACAGTGGTGTGTGTGAATGCACACTGGTGTCTATCTGCTGTGAAGCTGAAACTACATTCAGCCATTCATTCTCAATCTGTGCTGTTTAAACAGATATACTAAAATATCCTGAGTCAGATGTGTGGTGAAAGTCAGTTACACTGGCTGTGCTAGCTGGAGCACTAAAACGTCACTCTTGACAAACTCTCCTGTATTCTGGATCTGAGTGATGGATTGTTGGAAATTTTCTTTGTTCAACAGGTAGCATCTTTAACAATTGTTGGAACTTTGTAACTTATCACTTCTTATGTTATTGCTTCCCTGTGATGAAACGCTTCATTTCTTTCCTCACTTTGAAAGTCATTTTGGATAAAAGTGTCTGGTAAATGCCTAAATGTAAATATGTAAAAGTCAAGTTTTTATTATGAGGGTGTTTGATTGTGAATTCAGCTGTCATTGACCAACAGTCTTACAACAATCACTAATTTATTTTGTCTCCATGTTCTTTCATTTTCTCAGACCAGCAATATCCCTCCTGGTCGCCATGCCGAGATTTCAATGAGGATAGCAGCCTCGCTCCACCCAGGAACATGAAGGGCTTATCAGGTGGTCGTGCACTGCGCCAGATTCCCACGCTGCCTCCGTGCGGGCTGGCAGAGTGTGAGCATCTCCATGACCTGCACGGCATGCACGTGTCCGACCTGCGTCACTCCTACCTGCTCAGCCCTACGGAGACCTGCGCCATGGACTTCCATCATCGTCTTTCCCCTCGCAGCTCCATCCACTCCGACTGCATGATCATGTCACCTGTGGCACTGACCTCCACTGCCCCCGCCGACCACGTCTCCAGCAGCACCTTTCCCAGAATGCACTACAGCTCGCAGTACTATGACCCGGTCGCACGGGAAGACTGCGCTGCAATCACCACCTCTGCTATGTCTGCCGCTGCAACATCTGCATCTCACCACGGCAGCAGCAAAAGCAACCGCATCCCTGCCAACCTGCTGGACCAATTCGAGAAACAGCTTCCACTTCATCGTGATGGCTTTCACACGCTGCAGTATCAGCGAGCTTCTGCCGCAACTGGTGGCGAGCAGCGCAGCGAGAGTCCTGGTCGCATTCGGCACCTGGTGCACTCGGTCCAGAAGCTCTTCACCAAGTCCCACTCGCTGGAAGGATCGTCCAAGATGAACGGTACCAAAGGTGACAGTGGTGGAAGTCATCACCATCACCACGGCAGCCACCACTCATCCAAACACGGCAGCAAGCGCAGCAAAAGCAGGGAGCGCAGGCACAGGTCGGTAACAGGGGGCTGGTGGAGCTCCGATGACAACCTGGACAGCGACAGCACCTACCGCACAGCCAGCGCCATGAGCCGTCACCATCATGAGCACGTCGGTCACAGTTTACCAGAATCCATGCACAGTCACTTTGGAGATCACTCTCTCAAAACCTCCAAAAGCAACAATGACGTCAAGTGCTCAGCCTGCGAGGGCCTGTCCATGGCACCTGAGGGAAAGTTCATGAAGAGAAGTTCCTGGTCCACACTCACCGTCAGCCAGGCCAAAGAGGCCTATCGGAAGTCCTCCCTAAACCTGGAGAAGCCCATGATGCATCAGGAACTTAAACCATCATTCCGGTCTTCACACTACCTACAGGTGAGTCAGGTACCTAAACACATCCATCCTTGAGAAGATGGTCTAACCAGTAGGGTTAAAGGTTTTCAAGATTAACTAGTGATTGTATATTGGGCAAGATGAATGTTTAATGGTTCTGTTGATTATTTAATTTATGTTGCATGTGGCCAGAACATATCCACATTGGTTAGAGTAGATTTTGACTGTTGAGTAATTAACCAGTGGCAGGTCCTCCAGCCTCACTAAAAGTAAAAATGCTGTACAGGGTTACACAATCACAGCCAATAAAGCAAGGTTTTGGAGCAATGAGATTGCTCCAAAAAACACATCACTGTGGGCGGAGCTGCCTAAACCAAGTAGATTTCTAAAGCTTTTGTTGCTTGTCACTTTATCATGTTATGATACTGTGTTGTCTAATATAGTTTTTCATCAGGATATATTAAAGATATGATCTGCAGAAAGAGGAAGAAAAGTAGATTCATGGATTAGTTGTGCAGAAAGGGGTAGTTTGACATTTCTCTGATAGAAACAACATTATTAGTTTTAAACCAGAGAAGGTGCTGATGATAAATGAGAAAAAATTGCTGTTTCTGAGAATTGTACCCTCGCAAGGTTGCTTCAAGGGAATTGTCTGTACTTAAAGCACTAACTGTTTGGCTAAGAAACATATGAACATAGCTAAGAAATGTTAAATTATTATATAGATCTTTTGCTACTGATTGAGGACACTGTCTGGGACATTTTCCTTTACTCAGAGAGATGTTTGAGAGGGAAAGTGCAATTTAAAACAGTAGCTGATGATCTAGTTCCATTGTGTAATGTGAACCATTATTGTTGCATAGAGATCAATACAAGCAGGGTCTGTGATGTAGTGTAAGACATTTGTCTCCACACATATAAATGTTAGAGGACATCTGTTTAGGACTTATTTAGGCCTAATGTCTGTTCTGCTTTTATCTGGACAGATGGTGATTCAGATTCTAATGCTAATTGTGAACAGTTACGGTATGAATCACAAGATTCTGATTGTGAACAGTTACGGTATGAATCACAAGATTCTGATTGTGAACAGTTACGGTATGAATCACAAGATTCTGATTGTGAACAGTTACGGTATGAATCACAAGATTCTGATTAGTGAACAGTTACGGTATGAATCACAAGATTCTGATTAGTGAACAGTTACGGTATGAATCACAAGATTCTGATTGTGAACAGTTACGGTATGAATCACAAGATTCTGATTAGTGAACAGTTACGGTATGAATCACAAGATTCTGATTAGTGAACAGTTACGGTATGAATCACAAGATTCTGATTGTGAACAGTTACGGTATGAATCACAAGATTCTGATTGTGAACAGTTACGGTATGAATCACAAGATTCTGATTGTGAACAGTTACGGTATGAATCACAAGATTCTGATTGTGAACAGTTACGGTATGAATCACAAGATTCTGATTGTGAACAGTTACGGTATGAATCACAAGATTCTGATTGTGAACAGTTACGGTATGAATCACAAGATTCTGATTAGTGAACAGTTACGGTATGAATCACAAGATTCTGATTGTGAACAGTTACGGTATGAATCACAAGATTCTGATTGTGAACAGTTACGGTATGAATCACAAGATTCTGATTAGTGAACAGTTACGGTATGAATCACAAGATTCTGATTAGTGAACAGTTAGGTATGAATCACAAGATTCTGATTGTGAAGTACGGTATGAATCACAAGATTCTGATTGTGAACAGTTACGGTATGAATCACAAGATTCTGATTGTGAACAGTTACGGTATGAATCACAAGATTCTGATTGTGAACAGTTACGGTATGAATCACAAGACAAGTAGTTGTTTCAAGTTTTGAAAAGTGCTTGAATTTTGAATGAAGTGCTTGAAACTGCTTGAATTTATAATTGCATAAAATAAGTCAGAAATATCATAATTGCTTTTCATTTGCCCATAAAAAGAAGAGGGCTCTGCTGCTCGCCCCCGGGGTCTGCATGAGCTGCTGTTTTCATGTGTTTAGGTTTAGCACACATGCTTTTAATATGTACCTTGTATGACCTGTATTTTGGCTTGGATAAAACTGCATACTGAATGCATAAATGTAGGTCAAAGGTCGTTGGGTAAACAGCACCTTCAGCAGCATCAGTTCTTACATGACATCAGACCTCTGTGATATTGATATTTTTGCAATTGGACATCATTTTGGAATATCTGAAGAGCACAACTGAACATTCTTCTCAGTCTGAATCCTTGGAGACGTCTCTCTCTCACAGCAAATGGTGTAAGTGAATAGACAGCATTCTTTATGAAAAGACCTGAACTCTGTTTGACTTCACAATCTCCCATTGAGTAAAAGTGTCAAAATTCATCTTTTCCTCATCGGATGGGTTTGTGTCATGTTCTGCTCCTGAGTGGACATGTGTTTTTGCCAAGACTCTCTTACTGTCAGTGCTTGATGAGTGCATTCAGTTACATGAGTTTGCTGTCTACTGGCGTCTTGTGATGAAACAGAGTAATGCAGCCCCCTGCTGGCACATCTGGAAGAGGCGGATGTCAGATTAAAGATGTGTGTTGGGTTGCAGTTATTTTTGTACTGTGTTATCAGGATTAAAGCTGAAGTGTGTCTTTTTTCTTGATGTTACTGTTTTTCCTAATGTAATATGCAGAGACAGACAGAAATCAAAACACGCTCAATCAGCAGCCAAAACCTGTTATTGAGCAAAACCTGACAGCAACATTGATTCTGTGTGTGTGTGTGTTTAGCACAGTTACCTGATCAATGTCAGCTAGAAGAAAGTTTGAGAAATCTGTTTGACAACAGATATTATGTTTGCAATTCCATTTGGTGACGCTTGTAGCACAGATATGACACACTTCAGCTAAAGTTGAGTTTATGAAAGTGTGATGCAGCACTGGGCGTTGGGCCACACAACTATGATGTCTGTGATTAATGAGCAAACAGGACAGACAGCACCAAAAACAAAGTTAAAAGTTAACTTAACCTTAGTTTAACACTAACACGACACTCATTCATTAAATGATGTAATGTTACTGGTTGTGTGTGCAGCTATCTTTAAAACCTCAGCTCTCTCATATCCTAAGAAAGAGTCACAGAAGTTCATCAGCTCTGATCATTCAGTCTGATCATTCAGTCTGATCATTCAGGTTTCGTGCATGCGTGTGATTTCTGATCTGCAGGTTATTTTTTTAAAGCAGCAGGGTAAAACGTAAAGCCCTTCGCAGCGCTGCGCAGACGGATCATCGTATCACATCGAAGTATCACATCGAAGTATCACATCGAAGTATCGCTCTCGCGATACTTTGAAGTAGCTCAGCGGGTGATTGACAGGCGAGTGGGCGGTGCTTCACTGCTGACGCATCAGTCATTTGTAAACTACACTTGCGCTTGTGTGAACATTTATTGTGATGGATGTTTACAAAGACTCACAGAGGCCAGTGTGATGCATTAGATCTGACTTCACTGTTATTCAGATGTGAGGTAAGAGGAGCCCAGTCAGACACTCAGATGTAGCCTTTATTCTATTTCTGCTGTCCTGTTTCTAGATAACTTATAAATTATAGACCGCACACATTACATATATTCCTCCTTGAATATACATGTTGCAGTTCTCTCAATTGTTTTCATCTTAAATTGCTGCTGTTGCCTCAAGCTTAACTTCTCTTCTCTAGCTGTAGCTGCATTGTTTCACATGCATGGTGTGGTAATGTTTATTCATCTGAGGTTGCCATGGATGCATCCTACACAAAATGTCCAATGTTATCTCTTGAAAGTGATTCTGGAGGTGGTAATAAATTCAGTGTTCAGATGGAAGACATTTTTTAAGGTTAGGAGGTCTTTAGATTTTTTTACCTTGTGTTCTCACTGCAGTTTTTTAAGCTTGTTTATGTACAGTCATTTGTATTTGATCAGTATTCTGCTGTAAATGAGGACATTGTGCTTTTTAAAACTGTTACAGGCAAAAGTATGGCATCGAAAAAGCATATTTTAATGGATGACATTTTATTTGGTTTGGGTGTTATGCTCCCTTAATGTTGAGTTGTGGTTCTTGTGCAGGTAACTTGTGTTTAAATTCAGCTTGCAACTTTTCCTGATCCTGTTTCCATTCTTTTTTCCAAGCTCATTTCCTGCCTTCTGTTATTTATTCAAATTAAAGTGTTTTCTGTAGTTTTCATGAAATGAGTAGCAAACATATTTGAATATTTTTTATTTACTGAAAAGTAGACAAAAGTATTTGAGTATTTCTAGGCATATTTAGTAGTTCAGAACTTGGTTCTGATGCTGTGGGTTCAGCAATGCTAAAGAACACTAGATTCACTTTTAACTTCATCATCATAACACTTGAAGACAGTAACTTTAGTATAAAGGATGAAATTCCTCATCAGAAGCTCATATTGGGGATTGATGAATTTAGGGGGTGGGGCTTGTAGGAGTCCTTGTAAAAAACGCTCAATATTTTCTTTGAAGGTGTTTTTTGCAATACTACTTTTAAAGCAGTTTAACAGTGTATTACAAACCCTCCAGTAAATCAGCCATAGGTCTATGTTACATAGTCTATAGTACTATACATTATTATATTATACACCCAGCACAGTGTTCTGCAAACATGTGTTGATTTATATTTATAGTTGATTTTGTAATATACTTGCAGAAATATTAGTATTATGAGTGAATGGTCATCGCTCCAGCACCCGTGCGTCATTGATTTAAACATAACTGATCATTTTGTTCTTGAGAAAGAAAAAATGTCTGCAGTACCCACAATCCTGCGCTAAATTTCAGGCCCTGGTGTATACTATTTAGAAAACAAATCTTATTATTTATTAAAAGTGTACTAATTACTATTTAATCAAATATCAAGGAGGTTTATATATATCCTCTAATCTCGTTTATATCACGTTATATTCTCTTTGCCAGCTTCATAAAACAACCTTGAATCCCACTAAAGGAGTTTAAACCAGGATGTCAAGTTGACAGATGCCGTAACGACCTTGTTGTGCTTGTTTCACCGGTGACTGTTTTGGTGAGCTCTTAACAGCATGAAATTGTCTTATGTTGTTCCCTGTCTGCTACACGGAGTTTTAATGACCAGTAATCAGTCACATGACATTTAGAGCTCAGGTAATTGGCTAAAATAAATTGTGGCAATCCAACGTTCGTTCTCCTGGTGCTATGTGCACCAGCTGAGCAGCTGAGACCTTGTTATTGACCTGACTTTCAAATCTTCATTCTCACAGAGCAAACACATACAGGGCTGTACATGCTAGTATACAAAAGTCACTACATTTAGTTTCATATGAATAATTTAGTTTCATGTTAATATAATCCTTGAATAAAAGGGGCAGTAAACAGATTTGTCCATAATTTAGAGCTCAGGAAAAAAGCAGCAATTTATGTGTGCTTACTGTAGCATTATGATTGGTCAGAATAAATGAATAAGATCCTCCCCAACTTTTGTATAGAATTCAATAAAAAAAAGGTTTGAATTTTGAGTCATTTTAATGAGTCCTTGAATTTCTTCCAATAGACTGCAAGGTAAGCTTGTTTAAAACAGGTTTTCTCATGGAGATAGGATAATTAGCCTCAGGTGAATTTGCCATAAGAAATACGCGGCTTCGTCTGGGAGCGGTAATTCCACGCTAATCCTGGTGGATATCTTGCTGGAAAGTTACATGCAGAGCTGGTGGGTTTTAGTAACTGTGATGTGTGATGTTCTCTCTTTCTGCGTGTGAGAACGGGCTTTGATGGTGTGCGCTTGTGTATCTGCAGGTGCCTCAAGATGAGTGGGGCGGTTATCCAGGAATTGAGAAGGAAGAGGAGATTCCATGTCGCCGAATGCGTAGCAGCAGCTACGTCAAGGCCATGGGAGATGATGACAGTGGTGAGTCGGATACCAGCCCCAAAACATCACCCCAGAAGACTGTCCGCTCTGATGCCCTTGTCCTCAAATCAGCCATGCAGAGGCCACATATAGACACCCAAAGGTGAGGCTCACTAGCTCATTATTCTGTGTCCTGCTGCCTTGTTTGTCTAGCGTTCCCTGCTCTGAAAGAACCTTGAGCAGTTTCCATTGTGCTTTCACAGAAACACTCAGAAAGAATCAGTTGTTTTCTTCAGTGTTTGGGTGTAGATGCTGTGGTGCTAGAGGGGCTCTTCACAATCAACACTGAGGTTTCTGAGGTTTAGAAGGAGGTCTGGCCATTGAGTGAATGACTGTTGAGTTGAATAAGATTTGAACCCTCTGTAGAGTGATTGTGTATGAGGTTAGTTCTCTATGTTAACTGATCTGATATATTGTACATGATATCTTTGTACTGTTTGTTCTGACGGGTCTGTTTTTGCTGTGGATGGTTTGGAAAGTCGTTTTTTGGTTATCTAGATACAGAACTGCAACATTCTGGGATTTTGTAAAAACGTTCAGTGCTTGTGGGGTTGCTTCTTTGTTACCTGATAACTGTGTTGCCATCAGTCTGTTTTGGTGACTTTGGCATTGCTGTGCATAGAACAGTTTATAGATAAACAGAGTTTGTGGCTCAGTCATTTGTTCTAACATCTATATGTCATGACACAAGTACCTAATGTTGAGTGTTGCAGGTTTTCCATGGAGCTTTAACAGAGTCTCAGCACCTGTCATTCACAGTGCGACCTGTCCTGCTTTTAAAATATACACCAGTCTCTGTGGTTTATTTTAAAACTAGAAAAGGGACAGCAGTTACTCTTTCCTTCCTAGCCAGCTATATTTCCTGTTAAATTTGATCAGAGTGTCAGCAGAAAGTGGGCGGTTCTTGGTGCTAATTGTTTATTATTATTATTCCAAATTATTTTTGGAAATAGTATTTATTTTAAGGGAAAAATGTTACAGTAGTTTTGAATATGAGATGTTTTAAACAATAAATGTTATGTTTTTTAGAATATTACAAAGTAATGTCTTTGTGAATGACTGGTGTGACAGTCAGTGATAGTTACAAAACATGTAGGCTTTTGTGTAATCAGAAGATTTCAAAATGAAAATGGTGATGATGGTCACCGAGAATAGAAACAGCAGGACACAAACGGTGTGGAGAGAAAACAGTTGCTCTGTGTCTCTTCATGGTGCCTGTAAAGCTGCACACTCAGAATCTTGTGGTGACAGTGACATACATCATTTCACTTCAAAATGCAAACAAATCTGAACATTTTCTCATCTCTTTTCCCCAATTCCACGTTTTATTATTAAAGATAATTACATTTGAAATAAACTAAGCAAAGCTTTTCAGTTTTCTGGTTAAAAGGTGATTTGAATATTGGTTGTTAAAGGTGTTGACAGATGCGTTGAATAAAATATTTAGCACCATTATTTTTCATGCCATTAGCACATTTAATAGACATTTGACAATATGAGAAAGTCATTCTTTAAGGATCAGGTTTATAGGGTTTAAAGAAAATCTTTGACAGATCATTGAACAGAATTAAAGTCATTTGCATTCTTTGTAAGGTGTAATTTAATCATTATTGAAACAGGTAAAAACCTCTTTCACAGAACACATCAGAATACATTCATACAGTGTAGTAGTGTATTTGTATAGTGTGTAGTTATTGTAGATTTGCATTGAGCTCCTGGTTTGCGTTTTCCATGTAGTGCAATTTCAGAAGTATAATCTTGAATTAATGTAATATTAGCCATTGATGTTTCATAAACTCACATCTGTCATCAGTATCTCTTTATTTCATGCTTTAGTTACATGAAAATAAAGCATCAACATCATGTTAAATCAAGGGTTAAATCACAGCTTTGGTTTGTGTCGTTTCCACACCGTACCATGATCTTCACTGGTACTGTATTTTCTATCCTAAATTCAGTTAGTAAATACACAGGTGATTGAAAGACTCATCATATGTGTTGTAGGGATGATTGTGATGTCCTAGCAGATTTTTCTCTCTCTGGTTCTTCAGTCATGAGCTCTTCAGCTGCCTCTGTAATTCTCCAGCTGTCTAATGTATCTGAAGAGCTCATGTTTAGTAAGAGGACCGTGACAGTTCATTTTGTTTGACATGACTCAATCTTTCATTCATATGCTATACTGAAGGTACTACGTCATGCATTCATTCCTTTAGCCTAATGGTTGTCACAAGTAGTAGATTATACACATATTACCGCAAAACTTAATATCTTCTGATATCTATCTTTGAATGTAGCCTTTAAGTGTTTCTTAAATTAACATTATTTCAGATTGCAGCATTCTCTTTTAATATTAAACATTTACATCCACATTTAGATACATAGCAGACGCTTTCATCTTGTGACTTACAAAAAGGAAGAGCATATAACAGTTTTGTTCCAGAGGAACAGGTGTGTTTTAGGTTGTTCCTTGAAGGTTGTGATGGTCTTGTCAGATCGGGTGGAGGCTGGAAGCAGAAGAGGAGCGAGATCAAGGCCAATGTGACCATGCAGAGGGTTGCCAGATTTGCATAACAAAACAGCCCGAAACTAGCCCAGTTACCATAGTCCAAATACCAAAACTCAAAATATGCCTCTCCTGTACCTAAATTTCATCTTGAAAATTACTGTGTAGTAATACACAGTAGAGTGAAATATTCCAGTACTAGCATTTTAGTCAAATAAAATTTTATGCAACATGTCAAAACCGTAACCAGTAAAAAATAAAAGAACGCGGCAACTGTTTAAAAATAGTCCAATTCCACAGGAAACCGCAAACTTGGCAACACTGCCGCAGTCGCAGTAACTCTGCCGCACACGCTCTTCAGAGAAAAAACATGCCAATGCGAACGTGACTGTTGAAAGGGGCTGCTTGACGTTCAGTCAGATACCTCAGTTCCAGGACTGTAAAAAAAAATACTTTTAAAAAATCTGCTTTATTGTGCAGCCGAAGTACATTCACTCATTCATTAAAGTAGATGGAGGAAAACTAAATCTAAAGTGGACAGAAGTACATGGAGTTGATGCTGGTGAGTAAGGATTGCAGTTGTGCTAGGTGCTTGTGTTTGTCATTCTGTCTTTTGGAATATGTAAAGCTTAAGAATAGATTTTAGGGGATTTTAAGAGTTGTCAACTTTATTTTGTGTTCACGTGAAGGTATGTGAGTGTTCACGCATTAGCTGTGATGTGGATGGTGCTACACTGTTCATCCCTGAGATGCCTTGACAGGGTTTGAGGTTTCTACAGCCCCATCCAATTTCTCCTGTCTTGTGTTTCCCGCTGTTGCTGTCCGTGGTTCTGAACTATGTGAAACTGTTGTGAAATGATGCTTCTTACATCAGTTAAACAGTTTCTAAAACAATACCCAGGGTTAGGCCTCCACACCATGTAAACACCATGAAATAACTAACTTCAATTGTTGCATGCCTGTTAAAAAGTGTATAGTAAATTGTATAGTAAATCTATATATGTGAATAAATCTTTAGGTGTATAAAACCACACATAATGTTAAACACCTACAGTGTGATTATTTACTGATCTCAGGGAAGGTACAGATGGCTAGCAGCATCTTACATCTGGTGTGAACCTGTCTGCTTATGTTTTCTACAACATGTTTATGTTGAAATGTCTCTGTTGGGTTCATGCTGGTGTTGCTGTTGATCAGATCACTGTATGTCAGTGTGCTTTATCTGACAGTATCCTCAACTCTTTTCCTTTGGTTTTTCCAGAGTGAGCTCTCAATGTAAATCTGAGTAGGTGTCACTGTGGCTACATGAGTCTCTGGTTGTTCTCTTCGTTTAGCTCGGGCTACCCCTTACAAACAGCGAGAGATATGCGTCCGCACCCCAGCGTTTCTCTGGACCCAGCAACCACCTTCAACCCTCCACAGTTTCGCTCCAGAAACCAGAGCTACATGCGTGCAGTCAGTACCTTCAGTCAGGCAAGCTGCGTGAGCCAGGTGAGTCCAAGCCCTCGCAACACCACACAACACTGACACACAGTAGAAGCAGGAGATTCCACCTGCAGTAAGTGGTAATTAGCAGAGGGCTATAGCAGTACTTCCTGTCTGAGATCTGTTTCTCAGATTATTAAACTGGCTCTGGGAGATGCTGCGTCTTCGGCTTATATGAAGAGTAGATTTTTTTAGGTTTCTAGACTTCAACATTATGATCTGTTTTAATTTAAGGATTTCTGTGGTGTAATTGTTAAACAATTTTCAGCTAAAAGCACCTTAAGGTGATAATTGATTTTGTTGCATGGTTTCTAACGTGTTGAAGCCGGTCCAAGCCAGTCCTGGATGGTAGACCAGCTGAAATATTAGCTGGTGGGGTCGAGGTAGACTTTTTTTTATGGTCCAGAAGTTTGTAGACCACTTTGACTAAGCTGGTGGAAGATGTGAGTTGACTAACATTGTTAAAAAAAGATTACCTAGCTTAAGCTGATAGGACTTGATTTTCTTAACAGGTTTTTGTAGACATTCATTTCAGAATGTGATGTTTTGTTATGTTTGGTAATGGAGGCAGAAAATAAAGATTTAATTGTTTGCTTTGCTGAGCTCCTTTCACATGAGTCAGAGGAACACTGTTGATCTGTGCTGAGGGTTTAGACAGGTGGCTGTTTTTCAGGTTTATTTATTTGAGAATAAAATCAAGATGTTTGATGACGGTTTTAGGACACGCTAACTTGTGTTAAAAATGTGAATGCTTTTAGCCTATATCTGCTGTTCAGAGAGTGCTAGGAAGGGAGTGTTTTATTTAAATAGTAGAGCAGTACAGTAGAACAGTAAGTGACACTGTAGTGTAGAAGCTCTTTATTTTTGTTTTAATAATTAAGATATATTTGCAACGTTAGCTCTCTTTTTCTCATTTTTTAATGAAAATCTTCTGCACCTCAAGTTTTCTTTGCTGTCTGCTACTGTTGACTCTTTGTCATTTTCCCCTCAGAAGCTTCTTCAAACATCATCCTTTCCTTCTGGAAAGTTCTTTTTCTCTATTGTGAGATGATATTTCAGTCTGAAATGTTTTCTCTCATCTATTCTGTTGCTCTGTGACATAATTCTACTGAGACGTTCAAGGTCGGAAATTGCCGGTGGTATTTTCCTCCTGCTAACACTTCTTCATATTTACTGTGCAAAGGAGAAGAATCAAAGTGACAAAGAGAAAGGAAGAGGAAAAATTAAGGACTGCTATTCCTGTTTTTGTCTCTCAGGTGAGTGAGACTGAGGTCAATGGCCAGTTTGAGTCAGTTTGCGAGTCCGTTTTTAGTGAAGTAGAATCCCAGGCCGTGGAGGCCTTGGACCTGCCCGGCTCTTTCCGCACTCGAAGCCACAGTTACCTGCGTGCAATACAGGCTGGGTATTCCCAAGATGACGACTACTTGCCGTCAATGACATCGTCTACTGTTACTTCAACTCTCAGATCCACAACAGGTAACCGTATGCCTCAAATCCCACCTGAGAGAGAGAGGGAAGGCTTAGAGCACATACTCGTCATACATTCAGCACATGCTGAGCTACATACTCTGGCATACCTACATATGTACAGTGGGTTTCCCTAACGCTTGACGGATGACCGAACTGAATGTCTTTTCCGTCGGCTCCTGTCTGTCTGTGTGTTTGCATCTTTTGCGTTTGTGCTCCATGAGTGTCAAAAGACAATTGCCTGCAATCCCCTTTGCACGAATAATGCACCATTTTCTGGGCCTTTGATCGGTTGAGTCTGGTGGCAATGACAGGGAGGGACTCAATATGTGACATCACACATGCACACACACCTGAGGACGCATGCTTTTAACTAGCAGAGCATGTGTTGTCATGCAAGCAGACTCTCAGATGCACTGAAAGAAGTTGGGTAGAAAGGCCAGATTTCATGGTCCTTTATTTTTAGGAACGTATGTACATTGCAATAGGATTAGCAGCTTTTAATAATCAGTCGTACATCAGTTTGTTGTACATTGGTGCTGTAATCTCTAAATGCCTTATTGGTCCTGACTACACAAAGCAATAATTGTGAACTATAAACAAATGCTTGATGTGGTTTTATGTGTTGCATAAAACAGAAGTGGAGTGGACTTCAGATTTAAACATGTACAAATTGAATAGAAACCATAATTCAGGGGCTTAATTCAAATACAAATATTCACATGATTAACATACAATGTTAATCCCTTAATTAAATTAATTAGTGGACTTGTTTGTTAAGTACTCCCGGCATGCAGGTTTTTTTTAAGTGAAATTGAAGGTTTATTGTTTAACACATGATATTCAGTAAGATGAAAATGAGACCGTTGTATTTATTTTTACATGCTTCACCAAATGTAATTTCATTGGGTGTGTTAATGTGCTGATTGAATCAGCTGTTATGATGCATTAATCTCACAGTGAATTTACAAACTAAAGGTGAGCATAAATCCTGTTCTCCTACTCCAGTTTTAGCATGAATCTGGATGAATGAGTGATTTCAGCCTGAATGAGGTTAGAAAGACCTGACAGAGCAGGTTTGGTGGTTTTGTGCAGCACATACACATCAGAAAGCATGTATCGCGTCTTACAATGTTTCCTGGTTCTTTCTGAAGCAGTACCTGCATCCTCCACTCTAACAGCCCTGCTGTGTTTGGTGTACACATGGACTAAAGCTATGAACCCTATTGAAATGCCACAATTTGATGTCAAATGACACAAAACACCTATATATGCATTGTTTAAATGGAAAAAGCTCATTTCTTTTGGGTTATTTTATCACTTTGGGCAAAGTTTGATTGGATGTGGGTTTCCTTGTGTTTGTATTTAAAACTGGAGTTTGATTTGATTGGACCTTCAGAATGTCAGAAACCCACACAGACTTCACACTGAAGACTTACAGGAGAAAGGAAAGTTCTCCAATCCCACCGTCTTACTCTGCTGAACTGCTTTCACCCCACATGGCTTTGAATGCAGTCCCTGTCAGCTCAAGTCAACTGCTGTAAGACAAATCTGTTGTTCTCCAACGGATTTCATCCACTCTGATCCACTCTGGAGGACTTCCTGTTAATGCAGTCCTGTACTGCTTTGGTTTTACAAAAAGGAGAAAGTAGATGCTTAATTAGACCACTTGCATTTTCACTAAAATCAGAATCTTCCCATAAAAACAGCTGTTGATCTTCCCTTCGCTCTCCAAAAGCAGTGGCATAGCCCCCATAGTATTGAACAGCCCATAGATTCATTGTGTAGATGAAGAAAAATTTAGCCTCAGCCAAAGCCATTGGGCAATATTAAGGAAGGTATTGGGTGCTCTGTAATTGGTGGAGAGGGAGGGTGGGCAAGCGGCAAAGGCCTCTCTTTGGCCAGCCATCACAGGAAGGAGATCCAGGGGAAAAGAGCAGCTGGAGGGACGTCACAGGTATCATAATGTCAACACGCATACATCTTTTTATGGATATGTGTGTTTGTACACTGCCTTCTCAACTGAATCAGGACTAGTCCTTTCAAAGACACGAGGCTGAAGGTCAGATTAGGGAAAATCATGACTGTCCAGTGGCCAAAGTAGCAATGCTTTTCCTGAAAACAAAGACAAACGGTTGTAACACTTCCATTAGCATTTGAACTAATGCACAAGTTTTTACCCTAAGCCTACTTTATTTAATTTTTCTACACCTACTTTATTTAATTTTTTGGTTGAAATAATTTAAACACTGTTTCTGGTTCAGTACTAGTTAATGCTAGTTATAGAAACTAGTTACATCACACATTTGGTACATGAACAAACAGAGCTAGTACTTCTCATCTTATACTGGTGTTCTTGTGTATCATCCTAAAGTTATCGTGTTCACAAGCTGTGAAAGGTCATGACAGTGTGAGACTATAGCGTTACACAAGAAGGGCTAGTAAGTGATTTATGAAACTAGTCTCATGTTGACATAAGATTTCTCCTGTAGCTCAGTGGTAGAGCATTGCGTTAGCAGCGTCGTAGGATGTGGGTTTGGCGTCTGCCAAATGCGTAAATGTAAATATTTATTTTACAATGTACTTACAGTATACAAAACACTGCTTCAACATGCATACTGGTGCAGTACCCGCCCCATACTTTCTATAGTATGTTCATTAATGAAAATGCAATTTTTGTTTGTTTTTGCTAATTAAAGTAAGAGTTAAAATTGAAAATCTATGGCAGTTGACATGTACTGTAACAGACATGTCTGTTGTAACAGTGATCCTGGGCCCTGTAATGAGGGCGCCACAGAGGTCCTCTGTGGTGTAGCTTATCGACTGAAATTTAAGAGATTTTAATTAGTTTTGGACCTGGAACATTCTCCAGATATAAACTACTGAATGGAAAAAGCAATTAGAAATGTTTATCTTCCGATTGTATTTAATTGTGACACTGCATTGAAAGGTTTTCTTCAGAAATGGTTGTGTCACTCTTAACATTTCTCCTCTTTTTTTCACCAACCCTGACCTCCTTGAGAGACAAATGTGTTGCGGTTGAAAGTAAGAGCTGGTGTGGAAAATTTCAGCTGTGATAGACAGTGGGATTGCAGCCCTCACAAAGACTTTGGCTTGTATTTCTTTTAATACCGCCCTTTATCTCCACATGGTCCAATCAGCTCGATAGATGGGCTCTTAACATATTCAATAGGGTTCATATCTCCTTGTCTGAATGACTGAATGACGTCCTTTTATTGCCTTTTCATCTTTTCTGTGGCACTGAAAGAAGAAAACACTAAAATCCTCAAACAGAAACCTGTAGCCTCTAAGAAAATGCCCTGTTTGCTACAGCTGTTGGTGATTTAATATGGAAAGAACAAATATTAGTGGTTCAGCAGCATTGCTATATTGTTCTCTTTGGTTTGGCTGTGAAGAGATGGAAAGGCAGAACAGATGAGCTGTTCTTTGATGTGAGTGAGAAGGCAGTGTAAATACACATCTCAAAGCTGAATGTGTGTGAGTAAAACACTGTCGCTGCATTACATGGGCACCTTTTCATTTAATTAGGAATGAAATCATATTCTGGATGAGAGTTTCCAGCAAAGTTGATCTGCTATACTGCAGTTCCTTTGCATAAAAGGAAATGACAAAATTAAAAATTAATGTATCTTCCATTTCACTTCATACTCGATTTCCTGAACTTGCTCTAAGGAACCAAAGAAATCAATTAAAAACTGCGTCTACAGGGTCTTTACTCACATACTGCTCATATATAGATGAGGCAAGTTAGACATTTGACCAAGTGTTGACATTTGAGACTTGTGCCAAATTCCATAGCTGTTCATCCCTATGAATTTCCATATCCATATTAAAATTTGTCTTCCAGAGGGGTATGATGCAATGGAGGGCACCTCATTGCTAAATGAGGATATGATTGAGGATGATGATGGCGCCAGCTCTTCAGCCTATCAAGAAATCGAACGGTTTGAAAGAGAAAATGCTGCACGTAGTCAACACAGCACCAGTTCCACGGTCACGGCCATTTCCATTCCTCCTACCTCCACACATGGTTACCGAGTCCCGTGTCCGCCCCCCTCTCAGCCCCCGCCGGACCCTCCCGTACCGCAGGCTATTCAGGCCTTCAAAGAGTCTGCAAACATGGTGGCTGCCTTCAACATGCAATGGAAAGAGGAGATCTCTGCCATGCGCTACGAGCTGGCAGAGTTGCGCAGGGACGTCTGTGGAGAGCTCAAGACTTTCAACAGCAACTTTTTTAACTTCACCCAGTGCTATAACATGTGGACCATGTGTCGAGAAGCTGCCACTGGCACCAGTTCTACCCAGTCAAGCGAGAGAGTGTCTGTTGGCGTCCAGACTGGTGCTAATGGTCTGGTGAGACAGAACACTGCGGACGCTTCTGTCATGTGTCAGCCAGAACCGGCTGCCTTCAACATTTTTGATCTAATGGAGCCACCACGCATTGAGATTACTGAAGGAACTCCTGAAGGAACCACAGCCACCAACAGCCCAACCAGCCCCGACAGACCCACTGGCCCACCTCTGTCCAAACCTCTGGGGAGGTCCAAACTAGACACTGGCAGGAAGAAGAAGAACTGCAGTCGAGCAGATGGTCAGAGAAGCTCCAGTCTTGAACTCTGGTGCAGAAAGTACACTAGTGGACAAATGTCTTACCTGTCACTGTCATTCTGATTATAATCGCCGCTGGACATGGCATTGACCACTTCTGAATGAAGCCCATACACCTGGAGGACGGGACACCCTGCACCCAGACAACACGGGAGCTACGAGTTTGTCCCTTTCCTCTGGGCAAAGATCACAGCTTGGCTCAAATGCGGATGTGAGCTGTTTGGATATAACAGGGATAGTGTAGCCATTCTAACCATTTGCTGTGCCAGATCATGAAATCTGTTTACATCACAGAACTGATTCATGAATGTCTTTAACATTGTAAGAAATGTCACGATTCATCTGACTGTCATTGTAAGTGTTTCATTCATGGCTGAAGCAGTTAATGTCCTCCATGAATCTCACCACAAGAGGTTATGAATACAATGAAAAGATGAATATGACAGTTAGAATTCAGTTAGACTTCAGATCTATTTATTTACATAAATGTTGACCAACGGGCACCAAATCAACATTTTTTACAGTGGGGTTCATATATCTGAGACCGCATTAAAAGTTTTGGGATTTATACCTGCAATATGAATATGAAAAATGTTTAAGCAAACATTGACCTTTGACAACAGGTCAAAGTTTATTCAGTTGAAATTCGCATGATGTTTTTTGAAACATTCTCAGATCATGCTGGAAAAATATCAAGTTTTGAACTTCATGTTCATGAGTTCATGACAGCCTGATCGCATGTCATTGGCTAAGAAATTCTGAAATTTGAAAGTTGAATTTTGAAAATGTTACTTTTCACTTTAAGCTGATAATATAATTGACCTAAATGAATTTTGCAAAACAGGAGCATTTCCAGTAATGGTCTGAGATGTTTATGGGATGCCAGTAACAGCTGAAGCCTGATGCTGCAGTGATTTATCAATTCATTCAGGTAGCTGTCACACAACACTGTTGCTTTCAATGCAAATGTCCAATGACCAACATGAGCTACAACACAGTGAAACAGGATCAGATCAGATTAGTATTTGATGAATGCTGAAAATCACATATCACTTACAAGTCACTTATGTTCTCAGCTGTACAGGAGAGTCACATATAGATGGATTAAGGGAATTCATTTCATTCAGGTGACATTTTAACTGAAGACTGAGGCCTTGCTGTACCCTTCATAAAAACAGAAACATACTGTAACTCCAGATCTTTATCTGCCATTTGGTTTGCAGTGTGATTACTAACTAATATATAATCATCTATGATCTATTTATATAGTAGAGCTACTAAATTCCTTTTATTAGTAGTATGTATTATATATTATTAATTACGAATATTCCATGTTATTTATTTCAATGAAATAATGAGGGCATGTGCCTTGTAAAAAATGACAAGATATAAATTAAAAATGATCAATTTTAAAACCACTGTCCAAGACAGTGTGCCTTCCTTTAAAGGGATTGTCCATAATGACACCCCCCACACACCCAACCGGCAGTTGTCAGACAATTTTTTTTTTAAATGATTAATCCTGAAATCTTAAAGCTTATTTTTTATTATTTTAGATTTTGGTACAAAATCATCATACTTGTTTTATTATTATACCTTTTTACAAACTGTAACCCCCTCACACGCTTGAATAGAGAATACAAAAACATACAAGAATACAAAGCGCCTCATTTCTTCATTGTTTGGATTGATTTGTTTATTAACTGTCTATAGTGATTCTCCTTCAAGCATCTTTTATTTCGAGGTGACACTTATTTTGCATTTTAGGCACCAGCTGAATTTGTCTCCAGATCAGGACACACAGCATTTGGGCCAGTACATGCACAAATGGGTATTTCAGTTAAATGACGTAATTAAGGTAGAAAGTGTTCATTTACTTTATTAAGAAGATTGCTCACAGAACATTCAATCTCCATGTGCCACTATGATAAAATAACACTGTGACACAAAATATCCATTTATCCTTAATATAGTTAGCAAAGCAAAATGGGTATTAAGTTAAACTATAATAAGGTAAACATTCCTTAATACAATATATTTTTATGTAGTAAGTTTAAGTAGTTTATTCAAAACAGATGCTATATGAAAATATTTTGTTTACTAGAAATCTTATCATGCCAAAGTTTAAGGCAATATTTGTCTGTTGAAGAATTATGGATTTTTGAAGCCACGTCTGAAAGAAGAGATGAGAAGGTACTGTTTTATATGATTTGTTGTCACGGTACCACTGATGGTCTTCCTGTTACAACAAATACAAATTCCACTTCTATAATTTTGAGTACCCTACACCATATTGACAGTACAAATATTCAAAGATCTGCTTAAGAAAAAATGTGTTCATGTGTTAGATTTCTCAGTGTCTTGATTGCCCTATTGCCCTTGAATTGTAGAATCAAAAGCTTAAGGAATTCTTAATTCATTTTATAGATATGCTTCATCATCTACCATCAGTAAATTCTGACATTCTGTTTACATTCATTTTATGTTAATGTCGAAGCCTCCATTACATGCTTTTGATTGTCATATAGTCATATAGAATGCAAAGTTTTGGTATTAAGCTATAACCTGATCTCACAGGAAACAACTATTTTATGAGGTGGTGTTTTTATATGAATTGAAAATGTAAGTTTTTGAAGTTTTACGAAAATGTAAGAATGAGATTGTATGGATTCATATGAATTAGCCATGAAATTGCTAAAGCATAAAATAGTTAGAAATTCCTGTAAGATTGTGTTGAAAAAGTGCAACACTCATGAAAACACCTGGCCAGCTGTCTCAGCCCTGTTTCTAACACAAGACGCACTGGTAGTGCCTCACCACACAGTTATGTGACATTAAACGTCATGATGTGAATGTGCTGATGCCGTCATCACTAGTGATGTCATTTACAGAACTGATGAACTCATGGAATGGAATCTGACTGATGTGTGTCATGTTGTGTGTGTGTGTGTGTGTGTGAGAGAGAGAGAGAGAGGGAGAGAGAGAGAGAGAGAGAGAGAGAGAGAGAGAGCGAGAGAGAGAGCGAGAGAGAGAGCGAGAGAGAGAGGGAGGGAGAGAGGGAGGGAGAGAGGGAGGGAGAGAGAGAGAGAGAGAGAGAGAGAGAGAGAGGGGTTGGTTTACAGCCCGTTTCTGTCCAGAGTTGATGTAATCAAAGATTCTGAGATGATAGCCTTGAAATCTTTAAATTATTTTATCAGTCATACCAAAAATTGGGTATATAGATATAAATATATAAATATGATTTGTTCAGTTTGGTCTTGAAACAAACATTTCTATTGTAAATCTGTATGGTGTGGGAATCTGATCTGATAATGGCCCTTTACATGTGCTAGACATTACAAACAAATCAGTTTTACCTGATGAGTGAGTTTAGTGTTTAAAGAGACTTGATAAAGTATTTTACCAGTATTATATCTGTATGATGCATTGTTTGTCTGTGTTTAAAGGACCTAAGAACTATAACTAGTTCTAAGAACTATATCTAGTTGGTTAACTACACAGCAGGTTGTTGATTTTCATCGGGTTTTCTTTATATAACAAGAGTAAACAAGAGTAGACACAAACGCTTATTGTTTAAACTAATATCACAGGCACACAGAGGTGCAATACATTGGGTCAGTGCTCCTGATCATAATTTCCCTGGATTTGCTAAGAGATGAACATGTTCAGGGAATGAAACCATGTTTGTTTAAAGGTGCTGATAATGAGCCGGATTTTTCACAACCTTCATTCATTCTATGCAAGTCCTGTGTTGTCTGTATAGCATGTGTCCATATCATTAAGCTGTGTTTAAAGGCTCGTGACGCCCTCAGACATTTTCTGACAAGCCTTGCATGAATCTCAGGCATTTATTGTAACACTTTGCCTCTTTTGTTGCTGTTAATAATGTTTTTACTGTTTGCATTTGTTTGTTATGCTAATTCATATTGTTTAAAAGTAGCAGCTGCATTTTTACCATTGTCAATACAGTAAAATCCTGGAGAAAAATTATGTACAGTAAGACATGATTTTTATTGTTATTATTATTAAAGAAAAAGGTAAAAAATGCCATAAACAGCAAAATGGTGTCACCACAAACCAAAAAGAGTTTTTAAAAAATGTACATATAGGAGTGGAATTCTACCAATAACAAAATGGCTGTCAAGATCAGGGGGACTTCCTTTTCTTCAAACTGCCCAAAACAGACAAATGTTACTCATCAACAGTCCCAAACCCAAACATGTGTGCTTCACTTTTCAAACTGTGATTTTGATTTGTTATTGAGTTGTTATTTTAATGTATACATGACTTATGTGTTTTTTTCAATGATACATAAAGGAGTGAAATGATAAACATGATGTGGACTGTGCAGGTGTTTTAATCATTTGACATCAGAAGTGTGTGTGGGTTTAGAGCAACAACAGCAGCAACATGCTGTTCAGAGAGCTAATCATGAAATTATAATCATGAGTTGTCTTTTATTAGCATATTTCACAACACAGTCTTTTTTATGAAGTCCTGTGATGTACACCAGCTGCTTGCTGATGTCCACCTGTCCCTAGTTTCCACATTGTGTCTATTGATCGTAAGCGCTGGGACAGGAAGATCAACTCCCAGAACGCTCTCATTGGTGTTATCAGGTGCTTATTTACTTACGAGTACTTATAACCAGTCATATGCCTCCAGCACACGTACAGTTTAAGTAGACATTAACGTTCTACATTTCAATGATTAAGCATCTTTACGTACACATCACAACTTTGAGAAATGTAATGTTTACAATTATTTTGAGAATATTTAGTCTATAGAGTTTGTAAGTGGATTTTAGTGGATTTATAATAAATTCACTTAATTGGACATTCTGTCAGTTTTCCAAAACAATCCAGCATTTGGACATATGTAAAGGGTTTGAGTTTTAGGTGTTATCAGTGTGTTGATATTGTATGTTTCAGTGTGTCCACACATATAGGAACAGCCTTACGACTGAATAGCTCTGAAAACAAATGTCCCCCTGTAACCCCAGCTGGCTTAGCTAGCCTGGTTAGTGCTTGCTAACACTGACTCAGTTTAATTCACCCTTTGCTATAGGAACAGCTACTGCTAACTCTGTCAGTTCTGCCACTGACACTCAAAACAAACCCATTCTTAATTTGCTGCCTTAGCATGTAAAAAAAGTAAATATAAAATTATCTAAAATGATAAAATTGTATTTCAAAAATATCTGAATGCACCTTATGATTGCGACTTCCAAACATGGCTGGCGTGTACACTTGGCATTAACATGCAACCTGTATCCGGAAGTTTTCCATGTACACATTGAAAAGACAAGTGTAAATATGTTTGTGATCCGAATGTTACCTGATTTGTGTTCTGGTCCAGAGGTAGTCGAGGACACATTGTGATCTGATCTCTGTAATATAAATGCAATCCAGCCATCATATCTATTCACAGGTCGACGTCACACAAAACCCATCTTGATTTTTCTCCCCCCGAATCATTGCACATACATGCATGTTTTTGTGGGGCAAACAAAGATTAAACACTGGGATTAAACACTTATTTACTGGCCAGCACCTGAAACCTGCACAGCCGTTCATTGTTCGTGAAGTTAAACGGGCAATGATTTCAGAGAAATGTCGATTTTTATTTCGTTTGCAGCATCTATGTAATTAATTATTTGCAGTCTTCGTATTTTAGGGGACCTGAAACGTGTATATCCCAGCAACAGACCCAATTTAAATATTGTGTGGGAAACATAGATCCGATCAGCTATCCACATACAGACAACACTTAATGTGGACAAATGTAACTGCGCCGTGTCCTGATTGGCTGATGAGTCGATCTGTTTTATCGTATGTTAATGTCAAGTGTAAACTCAGTGTATATTAGATAAGTACAGTAGCTCTAGATGCATAATGATCAAGATTTCACACTGTCTTGAATAATAAATGTAATAATTACCAAGTCACAATTTGATCCGGTAATTAACATACTGTAGTTAAATGACACGAGTAACAAAAACTAAATGATGAGTATTAATAAGAGTTCCACATTATTCATATTTATAGAAATAGATTTTGACAGTAATGTAGAATTAAATCCTTACATACTAACACTGTTGAAACTGGAGCGTTTGGAACTTTCTGTTTCCACACGCTGGTGTCGTGTGCGCTGTTTATGGGATTATCACTAACTGCTTACACAAAACTGGTGATCATTTCTTAACAGGGAACAGGGTTACATTAGTTTACTGCTATGGTTTTAATGCCAAACACAGGAGTTCCTGCACGAAATCTTTGTGAATTCCCCTAAGTGTGTTTGTTTGTTTGTTTGTTTGTTTGATAAACATGACTACACATACACAGGATCATAAGAGCGCTCGTCACAATGCATGAGTCAGGGAAAGTTCAGTTTAAGTTTTATTGAGCTGGATTTTTTGTTTTTTGTTTTTTCTGTTATTTCATTTTTAATTTCCTTACTAAGCTATCACCCTTTGTTTCGTTTTAGGGGCCCGTAGCTTAGCTGGGGGGCGTAGAGCATACGGTAGGTTCGACAGGGATCTTCTGTAATATACCTGTTGTGCTCATTTCCATTGTTTTGTCCACTCTCATAAAATCTAGATGTATTAAAACTTAGATATCACTATTAGCTATGAGTCTTGTGGACTTTTTGTGCAGAAAATAAAATAACACTGTAGACAAAATATGCAAATATGTAAACAAAATATATTAGTGTGACAAAACCGCAGTTTAACTGAACATTTATGACAATTAACAGATATTTTGGGAATGTTTGTCTATTTTATTTTAAACACATCTGCAATTCATTATGATTATTGTTATGATTGATTTATTTATTTAAGTGTTTGATTTCTTATTTGAATTCACAGCGGATCGTGCATGATTAGCACAAACAAATAAAACTGAAGGTTCCATTCGAACTGCAGCAGTCGTGTGTAAAGAGAACATTTAACAGTGAGAAACACGTTTAGCCAGTCAGAACATGTATACTTTCCACGAATATGGTACACTTAGGTGTCTGATTTTAGAGGCACAAATTTAATTGTAATTTAATTGTAGCTAGTTTTAAACATCTCAAATGCCTGTATTTCTCCCTTAAAGTGATAGGTCTTCCATCATTTACTCACCTTTATATCATTTCACATCTGTATGACTTTTTGCCTCTGAGGAACACAACAGAAGATATTTTGAGGCATGTTGGTAACCAAACAACAGTGGCACCAATTGACATCCACTGTATGGACAAAAGTTGCATTGCTCATAATATCTTCTTTAGTGTTCTTTAAAAAATCATTTACATTTGAAATTACATGAAGGTGAGTAAATGATGAAAATGTTCAATTTTGGGTAGACTGTCCCTTTAAATCGTGGTGATCTTAGCCTGTGCCAAAAAATTGTAATTACTAAAAATATCATTAGTCCTGTTACAGATTTTCCTTTGTAATAAAACATTCTCTAGAACTTAGACATCCATCAGGTAACACAGACTCTTCCTGCAGCATGAGGGAAATGATCTATACAGTAGTGCAGCGTTGTCTGTTACGCAAGTTATCGTACAAACAAATGAAACCTGAGTTTATCACGGGGATGTTGTGTGGAATGTTGAACTGATTGTCGTTACTGTATAAACACTATGATAACATTCACTCTGCATTCATGGGGACATTGCCACTGTATGTATGTATGTATGTTGAGAAAATAATCAGCCATCCAGCTCTACTTCACATCATCCCTGAGAGGTGAGGTGTGTAACTGGCACAAACACGCCTTCATGTTGAGGAAATCTCTGGTTCTGATCCAGCTGTGTTCTGATGGGCCGGACATAACAGAGATCTTTCCCCACCAATCATATCAGCAGTTCCTTCATGGATAAAGTCGTTCACTCATTCAGTCAGTCCGTCATTCATGTCCAGTTGATCATATGAGAACATTTATTGCAGTGAGAGAAATTAGTCAAAACACAGATTGTGGCTGTGTTCCGAAGCCTTGTAATTTGCCTATGTAGACAGCATTTTAAGGGATCGTACAGTAGGTATGCTGCTGATAGCAGGAGGAGGGTAAGGCTGTTTCAGACTGTGGGCAGCATTGTTTTCCTGTACAGAGAACTGATTGATTCTGATGAATTGATGATCTCAGTTTGTATAATGCAGTTTGCTACACAGTTTCCGCTAATGTAGAGTCTGTAAAATTACTCTTTCTTCTTAAATACTTGTGACAAGAAGCCACAAACAAGAAGCCTTGTGTTACAGTGATTTGATCTTGATTTATCATCATTAAAGTCTCGGGCAATATTCACTGCCATTACAAAGCAGAGAAGAGCCAGAATATTATTGAATATAATTCTGATTGTGTTCGGCTGAAGAAAGAAAGTCACATATAGAGCTGTTAGGCACAATATGACATAGGGGACAAACTATAGGTACTCTGACTGTATAGGCTGTTTACATTTACATGCAAATTGATGTGCAGTGTGTGTATATCAGCTCTGAACGTGGCTCTTAACACTATATTATAACTAGTATAATAGTACACTATTACACATGTATACATTTTCAGTATGTAACAGAGTACACTGTGCTGAGTGTTGTATTCCACAACACAGTGCCCTTGACATTCCATGTGATGAGTAAATCTCTAGTACTGTCAGCCACCAGTTTTAAAAACTCTTTTTTTATTATTGTATTTCCTGTAATTGTATTAGTTTTCTAGTTTAATTCAATTGGTTATTTAAACATGCACTTAAGTTCAATATTGCAATATATAAAAGTCGGCATTAATAGTATTTGCTGTGCAGTGTGTAGTGATAGAGTCGTATTCTAGTGTTCCATTTCAAACACAGACACTGTCTCCTCTTAGCTTACTGTAGAGGACAAAATAAAGCATTTCCTTTCATACAGAAACACTTTCAGTGCCAACGTCACAATTACGTCACAGCGTTAGCTGGAGATGGATAATACAAACCAGCATAGAGTCGGCTACATAAGCAGTTTAAAATGTCATCTTGTTGTGTTGCCTGCCATTAAACAAGAAGATCATATTGTGTTGTTGGGTGCCAGAATAGTCTGAGTACAGGCAGAAATTTTATAGCTGCTGTCACTGCCCGACAGTAAAAATGACAATAAAATGAGTAGACTGGACAGAAACGCTCATTAAAATGTTTGCATTTGTAGTGCACACTTCATATCAGGTTAAATAAACTATTGTCTTTTGCTGGTCTAGATTATGGTTTGGTTATGTGATTTCTCATGCATACTCATCAGAAATTTAATGAGAAATTAGGGAACAAGTTGTGATTTCTCACAACTAAGCATAAGTTTGTGCATAAGTTAGTTAACTTTGTTAGTCATACAATTAGCAGTTAGCTAAGACTAAACATAAAGGAAACTGTTTCGTCTCCCTTTCTACATTTGTCATAAGTGCAGGTGTGTAAAGGAAGTGGGAACAGTGAGTAATCCTGTCAGATCGTCCATCTGCCGAGTGAGCATGTACAGGTTGGCCAATCTTGTTCCGTCCACTAAAGTTAACTCTTTCAAAGAATAATTTCAATCCCGGACAGTGAGTGACCTGAAATATTTAGATAAAATCATATTTTCTTCAGTCATTGTTTAAAAAAAAACAAGCTAACAAAGCTTGCTAGCCAGTCTTAAGCGGGGTTCACACTATGATTTTGGGCTGTCCAAATGATTATTGTGAAACAATCATGGTGATTTATGTGGTTGTGGCTCCAAAACAGACGTCCTACATCATACAGTGAGAGATATTCAAAGACGCCCATTGTCACATTCTTGTGATAACAAAAACTTCACCAGTGTTTAGTAACTGAAATATGTCTGTATCATCTTGGGTTTATATTTCCTGCTTTCATGTCATTAAAAAACCTATGCATGCCACCAACAAGCACCCTACACACTGTAAAAGTCCATGTCACATGATCAGGACGACCAGACAGAACCATCAGGATCAAGCAGCGCTCTTACCGGAGTCTTCAGTGAATGAACTACACGAGTGAATTTTAACTGCTTTTCCAGTCATGAAGGCACTGGAAATGAATCTAATACATGTGGATGATTGTGTGTTTGCATTATTAACATTTACACTATTTTATTCGTTTGTAAGAGTGTTTTCATCCATTGCCTGTATGCTCAAGTTTAAGATGGTGCAAGATCTTTTAATTGCTACTACATTGACTTAAGCAGTCTTTAAAGATAATCATGAAAAGTAGATCACTGTTATTAATTTATGATTATTTCACATGAACTCCTTTGCTTTGTCTAAGTTACTCATATATTCATTTGCTTTGAGGATTAGCAAACAATTCTTTGTTTTCAACACACTTCATTGCCTTTGTTCTTTTTCAGTAATTGTTTGTTTTAAATGATAATTCTTTTTGTCTACAATGTATTGAAAATGAAATTGTTTACTGACGTGTACTGTATATTTGTATGATATATTGATGATCATATTCTGAATGTTATTCCTGCTGTCTGAATTTACAGTTGACCGTGTGACAAACTCTGCCACTATGTTAAAGACACAAATGAATCTTTATAGTGGGCAGAAGAGACTAAAGCTTAAATTAAAAATGTTTTAAAGTACCGGTGAGAAAAACATTCAGAAGAAGAATGTAATCACGTGCAACTAATCCATTCATAATTAAATGTACTGGCCTTTATTTAATACACATGTACTGTATATATGTTTAACTCAAACAATCTGACTCCATTCATTACAGTTTAATTATGTGTTTTCTATTTGCTTCACAGTAACACAAGTGAAGAAGTCTGTTAACCAAACCTGGAGTCAGATTGAGTCTCATTCACTGAGTTGAACTGTAGTTGGAGCTGCAGAGACTTCATCTGAACATTCAGTTGGACTAATGACTCTTAACTCTTCTTCTGCTTTAGGGATCCAGTTTCGCCTCCCTACTGCCTGTGGTGCGGACCGAACAGAAACCCCCACCCCAGGTGAAGTCACTCACTAAAGCCATCTCACACGTCACAGTGTGTTTGTATTTACAGCCGCGTGCACATCTGAGCGTGTCACTTCATATTTTTCAAAAGCAAACAAAAAACAATCTTTGAAAAATGAAAGGAATATTTACCCCAAAATGGAAATTCTCATAATTTACTCACCTTCATGCCATCCTAGGTTTATATGACTTGAACAGATAAGAGAGTTAAATTCCAATATGGCTTGTTGATAACTTTGTATCCCCTTGTGTTCATTATCAATGTGCTGCTATATTTGAATTTACTGCTCTTACCTGTGTGTTTTCAGGATTTATGGATATGTGATGTGTTGATCACTTAATAGGCTCAGAACATTGTTTTTCTTTCAAAGTATCATTTTGCTTTAGATGACATTTATTAACCCAATTGATTCATATGAATTATTTAATGATGATGGATGTGCTTTTTAGAGCTTCAAAATCTGGGGAACTATTTAGTGCCATTACAAAATTGGGAAGAGCCAGGATGTCATTTAATATAGTGACTGTTCAGCTGAAGAAGGAAAGTCATATACGGCTAGGTTGTCATAAGGATCAGTAAATTATGAGGGAAATAAATTTTTCGAATGAACTATTTCTTTAAGTTGCACATTTATGGTTTATAATAGTTGGTTATGCTAGACGCTGATGGTTTCCAAGCTAAACTGAGAGCCCTGTTCACATTTATTTGAAATTCATCTTGCCCTCTTCAGAAATGCTGTCATGCTGGTAGTTCCAGGCCATTATCAGAATATCTTCTTTTGAATCACTGAGCTGTTGTTTTATTGTTTCTAATCTACATTCAAAGACTGGCTGTTTTCAGAGGAAACTGAACATCTGCTGTTGATAAAACAGTAATACTCAAACTTTTATAACCAGTTCAATCTGCCATTAAAATGCAGAAGATGCTGCTGAACACACACTGAGAAACAATTCAGTTCATGATCTTATGTGAACACAGTAACACTGCTGTGTCCTCAGATACAGCGTTCATTAGTGTGTAATTACTTCAGCCTTCTTATAGCAGGAGATCTCATAACACGCTCAGATCTTTAATGCCTGCACCCAACATTCATGTTTATTGAACATTTAAGATTCATTATAAGGTGCAATGCAGAACACACATACACCTGTAATAATGTAAGAGATCATTTTATATGACTCGGGTTTTAAGACACAGGTAACGCGTTATTTTAATAGTACACTTTGCATCTGTTTTTCAATCTACTAACTCTAACCAAACAGTCTTTTAATATTCTAGTGAGAGTTAGTTGACATATAGTTGCAAAGTTACTTATAGTTAGTAGAATGTGTGAACGATCAAAAGTGTGACCAAGATACAATAGCCATTAGAAATATAAACTAGCTGATAATCAGCTGTTGAGCTTGTTGGAGTGCAGGTTTAATCTGGCCTGTATTACCTTCCGATCCCATTGGCCCTTCTCTCCCTCCACTGTTTGGTTTACTATGAGACACATTCATTCAACATTTGGTATTTCATGGCAAGAACTGTGTCTTATTCAATAGCCACCCACAGCTCAGTTAAACCAGCTCTAAATGTGCTCACATAGTGCTGCGTTAGTATTAAAATAAAGCCACTGTTGTTGTTTTTAGTTCAAGACAGTATCTGTCTGTGCAGAATGTGCTCAGAAACAAAAATCATGTCTGTGGCCTAATTCTGCTAGAGATGTTTATGTGCTGTTGATTGTGCTTGGAGTTTATTCATCACATAATGGAGAGAAGCATTATGAGTGTACAGGCAGACAGTGATTGTAGTTCAGTGTTGATTGTGCTTGGAGGTTATTCATCATTATTTATCACTTTTTGTTTTTATGGATTTTGAACAATAACCTTTTTAAGAAAGTCATGTCTCCAGCTTGAGCAGGGCTTAAACTTAAAGTGAAAATGAATGTCAATTATTCAGAAGTGAAAACATATGCAACAATTGTTTAAACCCAAAAAGGTTCTAAAAATATACAACTACAAATACTTCTGATTATATCTTTGATTAATTTTGATTACATAATTTTAAGTAATTTTACATAATTTTTACATTTAAGTATGAGACGGGTAATAATATTTCTTGACACTTTCAACCATGTTTTCCAGATACTTTTATTAAATAATAATATGTTAGTTAAATGCCAAAATATTAGGGTTTTTGGAAGATGTATCCTGTATTATTTTACAGTACTAATATGTTGCAGGTAGTGACTACAAAGATCCGTCACATTCTGTTGTTGTTCTGGAGATATTATTGAATCAGGGCTGATGAAGTGAGAGTATCAGTACAACAGCTCATGAATGGATCATTGTGTTCTCTTATACAATCCCACATTCTGTATTTCGAGCTGTTCGTGATTCATACGGCTGTCTCCCACTCCTCAGTCTGTGACTCATTCAGTTTTACAACACAACACTATTTGCAGCTTAAGCATTTGATTGGCACATTCATATGTCATTTTTTTGTTTTGCACTCGCTGCATTTAACCACAGTAAGTTGCTATTTTTTGCAATGTACCAGCAAATACAATCCTGCAGGTGGTAGAGAATCACACACTGGTCTGTAAATCCTTTAAAGGTGAAATGTGTCATTTCTCTGCCGCTAAACAATTCCAAAAATAATAAATTATTTTCAACAGGTTTTCTGAACACTGCCTCCACCTGCCATTGGTCAGACAAGCAAATAGTGTTGCCAATAAACTCACCATTTAATTATAAATAAAAATGTATCATAGCATTGCTGTAAAATATGTGGTTTCTCTGCACCGGGCATGTTTCCTCCTGAAAATGCTTCATTTTCCGTCAGATATAACATTGATTGTTTATCTCTTCCCATACAGCAGCAGTGACATATACACCTGCTTATAAGAAGATTCCTCCCCCTGTACCTCAGCGCTCCACCACTAAGCCGGTGATTTCTGTAACAGCACAGAGCAGCACAGAATCGATGCAGGATGCTTACCACGAAGGCCGGCTGCCGCGCGGAGGGCTTTGGGCCCCGGATAGCCTTGGCCGGGTTATTTACCACTCCACTGACAGTCTGGACAGCGCAAAGGCCGTCACCCTAGCGATGGAGCCCGCCGGATCCAAACGACTGACATCTGCAGGAAGTTACAGTTCTGTGCAGACCTGTGATAAAGCCATCCTGGTGTCCAAAGCTGAGGAATACCTCAAGACTCCTCGCTCTTCCATTGGGATTCAGGTAGATGTTGAGATCTTGAGGTCTTGATGGTCTTTGGATGAAATGTAGTGTAACGTAAAATAAACATTCTACAATCATACAAAATTCAACTAATATAACATAGTAAAACATGAAGTCACACACTGATCTCAAAACAGTGGTGAGTTGCTTTTTCTGTGGAGCTTCAGTTGAATTTAATATTGACTAACTACTGCTACTGAATTTACCTGGTAGTATTTTATAAATGGGTAAGTAGATAAAGAGGGAACTCAAGCATATGAACAAACATCAAGCTGATTGCGTGGCTCTTTAACCCTCTAGAACTGATTTTACATACATTTCATTCAGATAACTTTAGCTGGTCATTGTTTTGTGAACCCAGTTGCTTTGGGTCTCACCTGGAGTACAGAAATAGGCAGCAGCATTGGGACAGAGATTCCCTCCTCCAGAAAGTGCACACAGACTCCTCATACAGCCAAACTCTGTGGCAGAGAGGATGAGACTGCAGATTGACCCTAAACAACCAAGATTAATCCTGCATCCTCTCTGTGAGGGCCAGAGCGAGAGCCAGCCACAACACACAGCTGTCCACATGATGAAAACCTTACATCTATAGAGCTATGCATCATTACCACTCTGAATCACAGCTACAGAATGCTTGAGGGACTTATTTAGCTGAATACGGAACTTAAACTAATGAACTTTTTTGTTAAGGGTTAATATTTGCCCCAGGGATTAATTTTCAGGAAGGCCTATTGTTTTCTAATTATTCTGTATAAAAACACTCATTGTGACACTCAACAATAACAGTAGTTACCTATAAACTAATTAATTAAAAATGGCTCCAAATAATGATAAAGATATAATACAGAAACCTTTTTATCAGAAAAAATGAACAAAAATTAGTTCCTGAGCAAGTACATAACAGATCAGTGTTTAAAACTGCCTCCTGAATCACAATATTAGGTCTATCATAATGATTTATAATTTCAGCTGTTGGGTGATTTTGCAGGACATGTCAGTTTAGCTTCATTTGACCACCATATGTAAGAAAAATAACCTGCAATTTTATTTTTCAAACAGAGATGGCGATAGACTGCTAAAAGTTATGGGTTGCACTGTGCTAACATGCATTTGAAATAACTGGCCAGTCTCTATGTTAGATTATACAGCTCTCTACATCACAGTGCTGTAGAGTTTAAAGTACTTACTGTTTCAAGTCTTGGATTTTAAAAAATAATTTAATTTAAAAACCACTTCATATTAGGGCAGCTAAAGGTCACTACAGTGTTTCTATTAGATGATATATAAATATATATGTATATGTTAGAGCTTTACTTAATGACGTGATGATTGTGATATTGCTTTAATATATCATGTTACATAACAGATGTTCGAAGTATTTGTCTCAGCCGAGGTTCATTTCTGACCCTGCTGCTCATATAACAAATACAAATGAAACAGGACTTCAGTCTGGATTCAGAAATCCTATTTTGTTTCAGTGTATGTAAGGAAATTTGATATTTTGGAAAAAAGATATTTTGGATTACTAACAAGAATTACCCCTCTTATATATTTATATTTATATATTAACTGTATATATTTATTCACTGAACCAAAGACATTGAGTGAGATACAAGAGAGATACTGCTTCAATAAACACTTTGAACTTTAAATACATTTCAATAAGTTCATAATGCAATATGTCAGAGTTTGCCGGCCTCCTTTTCTGTCTGTGCTGTCATTGGCTGGAGCTGTTCACTGTTGTTGCAGCATCGCTTGTACAACAAGATTATGTGACGATAATATCAACAGTGCCGCCAGTATAGTGATTTTAAACACATTTAATGACCCTTTCTACCAACTTTATACCCAGAAACAAAATTTCTTTCTATAAACCTGCTTGTGGTTAAAATTTCCACCTGACCACATATTTAATCATGTTCTGAATTTACTTGAGCAGTTCACGGGCTGGGCCAGCTGTCAGCTATCAAAACACTCCTTGAATTGTATTTATTATATGAAACTCTTCCCCTGTCACACCAATAACGTTTATTCTGAGCATGCCAGACAGGCAGGTATCTTGGCTGTGTCTTGACCATGTTTACATACTAAATGATTCTTAGTACAATAATTGTAAAAATAACAATAAAAATAACAGAGCTTTATTTATTTGGATCATTATTAATGCAGCGTATATGATGCAGAAATGAACTTGTGCTGTAAAGATCATGAGCAGCTGTGGGTTAAACACCTCTTAGTATTTGTTATACAGTAAATTTGAACTTAATCTGTAATCATGTTAATCTCTTGCTTCACTTATTCTTCAGGTGGAGGCGGCCACAGATTCTGAAACAGACAGTAAAGGTCTCCCACAGTATCAGTCCGTGGGGATCCAGGTAGAGGATGAGAAGCGGTAAGTTTACTGGTTTACAGAACATTTGATCTGCTGCAGGACTAGTTTTAGTCTCAGACGGCACTGCCCACAGTCAGTTTGCTGACCACTTGATGTGTATTGCTGGAATCTAATCTGACTGGCTGAGTGTATGTGACTTTTTCAATGGGCGAAAATTTTAACCCTGATCAGGGGTGTATACAGACGTTTAATTTTTTCAGGTTATAGGTGTTTACAGTCTGTTATTAATCTATTTATGCCACTAAAAGGCACATATAAACAAAACAAACTGTGGCTAATCACTCTACATGTCAGTCTGATGTTTACGGTCTGATGTTTCTCTTCTTTGTCTTTAGTAGGTGGTTGTTGGCCAGAATAAGATTAGACTGGTGTATGGTGTATTAATATGGATTAAATAAGACATTCAAATGTGTTTGTGTTTGCAGAACAAATAAAGACACATTTCTAGGTGCAAATACATGTGCTGGCATGTTTGTGCTGTTTCAGACTCGGGCGCTTTAAAAGGTCCAACAGTGTGACGACAGCCGTTCAGGCTGATTTGGAGTTGGAGGGGTTTCCTTCCACAGAAGACAAGAGTCTGCAGTTTGGAGGATTTCAACGGCACTCAGAACCCAGTACACCGACACAGTACAACGTGGTCCGGACTGTACGGACACAGGGCCTCTTCAGCTACCGTGAGGACTATCGGCCCTCCAGCGGGCCGCCCAGCCCACAGCCCGAACCCTGGCTGGTGGAACCTGCCCATGAAGCAGCCGAGTCTGGCCGCGTGTCGCCCCTCCGACGAGACGGCAGCTGGTTCATGCAGCTTCTCCACAGTGAGACCAAACGCTTGGAGGGATGGTGCAAAGATATGGAGCGTGAAGCGGAGGAGCACGACCTGTCAGAGGAGAGTAAGTGTGCGGGACACTGCAGGCAGTGAACTTTACACACAAAACTGCTTGTAATTTCATCTGAATTGTCTTTGATCTAATAATGTCTTGTAGTTCTTGGGAAGATCCGGAGTGCTGTGGGCAGTGCTCACCTCCTCATGTCCCAGAAATTCCAGCAGTTTTACTGGTTGTGTCAGCAAAATCTGGTATGTGACATTATTTCCCATGAGACATACAGTAGTGCTGCGTCTGTAACACAAACACACACATGAACCAGTTCTGTCATAACAGGTTCATTTAGCCTTCTTGACAGGCTATACATCAAATAGTGTTTGTAAGAACCTTTTATTCATCAAACACCACAGGCATTACCTGTTTGTTTGTTTGTGTTTGTTTGTTTGTTTGTTTGTTTGCTTGTTTGTTTGATTGTTTGAAGTTTTTGGACTGAGTATCGCAGGCATTAGTTGTGTGTGAAGTGTAAAGTGATGGATGCTGTAATAGATTTACACAGACAGACTAAGATTCTGAACACATCAGCTGAGCGCACAGATGAGAGTCTCCATCAGTTTTCCTACAACTGAGAAATCTTTCATTATCATGATCATTTGAAAGAAAGGAATTTATTTTCTCCCATTATGAACAGTATATCCTGTACAAAGAGGTTGTAAAAACAAAGAAAACTTATAGCTTAAAATAATTGAGAATGATTTTAGATTCTGTAATTTCCTGGTTTAGATTTACTGATTCAGATGGAAGAAAATGAGTCACATTTACAGTATTTACATGTATTAACATTTACATGTTAACTCTGCTGTTTGGAACATGAATCATCAGGTTTTGCTCAAATATGTGGAGTCCGTGTTGAGGGGAATGTACAGATGAAAAGTTTAAAATTTAAAGTTCCTTATTATATTTTAGCTTAACATTTCTAACTGTTTTTACTAATAATCCAGTGTAGTATAAAACATGTAAAATGTGTGGAAGTATTTGTCAGGTGAAAATGTATTGTATGTACTGTACATCTCTTGAAGGCTGTTTTATTGTGTTATTTTAATAAACACTAACAGTGTGAATAAATAATCTCTGGGGATCAGAGTGAGGCTGGACTGCAGTGACCTACAGTGATTGTACTTCACTGGACACAGTAATAAATAAACAGTGATCAGCATTTATATATGATTGCTTGATGTTTGTAACTTTCTCTGGTTTTGTGCAGGACCCCAGCGCCATGCCGCGGCCCACAGCTCAGGATCTGGCCGGATTCTGGGACCTCCTGCAGCTCTCCATCGATGACGTCACTGCCAAGTTTGATGAGCTGCAGCAAATCAAGAGCAACGAGTGGAGGATAGTGGAAAGTCCAGAGAAGAAGGTAAGTGGACTGTCTGTTAACACTACAAAGACAAAATCATGTTTGTTATCAGTATTACTCAGTTTCATATTTCAAACACAATTCAGAAGCGCCATGTCATGTCAATGTTGAAACTGTGGCCTCTTTATTTTAGGAGAGAAAATGGCCGCCTCCTGTTTCAAAGAGGCCTCCTAAAGGTCGCGGCGTCATGCGTGAACGCTCCCTGGACCTGCAGGACCGTCAGAGGCAGGAGGCTCGCCGCAGACTCATGGCCGCAAAACGGGCTGCGTCTTTCCGTCAGAACTCAGCTACAGAGCGGGCCGACAGCATAGAGATCTACATCCCAGAAGCCCAAACACGCTTATGAAACGCATGCACTCCTACGCGTTCCTCGCACTAGTGCGCTTCACAGACAGGGTACCTCGATTCTGCTCCATGTCAGTCCTCCACCCACAGGCATCCTTACATCCGATACACGTGTCCCTCATGATGCGTTTCCTCTGCTCATCATCTGCTGCGTGCTAAGAATAGCAGTGGATTTATAAATGCCTCAATGCAAGCGCATCGCAGCAGTCTGTACACTGCAAAACCTGCAGCTACAGCTCCCAGTTCCGTTTTAATTACAGCACGTTCAGGAGCAGTAACAGTGAAGCCTGTGGCGTAGACACAGAAAGGGAAAACTGTTTCAAACAAACTCTTAATTCTACAACATTTGGCACAAATGATTGTCACAGCATTACCAGTTTACCTATGGTAGAAAACGTGCCAGAAAATGACTCTAAACTTGAGTTATTATGGAGAGTTTAGATTTTAAATCCGAAGCAAAATAAACATGCAATTTCTCTGTGCAATTCCTTTCGGAAACAAAATGATGAAGTCTCAACTCAAAATGTTGAAGCAGTTGTTCTTTTTAAACGATTCAATGTTTGTATTTCCAACGGAAATGTCGATCTTGACCCTGATGGTTTGGCATGAAGGTTTTGCTTTTAAACTGAAGTTTAGTTTAAGCTTCAGGTTGAGTCCTGGATTAAGCTGCACATTCAGATAGTCTCTGTTAAAATCCTTCTATTCTGTGACAAGAATTAAAGTCCATTCAGCCCAAAAGGCCTTGATATCATTCAGTCACACAGTAAAAGCTTCATTGAGCGGCCACCAGACAAAAGCATTTACAGAAGTACATACAACATCTTCCTCAACGTTTTTCACTCCAGGTAGTCTGTGACATATAAAGGTGCATAAGAAACTTTAATAATATTATTGTAAATGGTGCTGCTTTATACTCTAAAATATAGATGCCCTTCCTGTCCTTTCTGCACAGCACTACCAACCACCTGTGGACTTTTAAGGGAGGTTTAACATGGTGTCGCAGTGCATTATAGTTACTGGTTAAGAAAAGAAGCATTTTTTTTAGAATTAAATTTTTTTTTAATCACACTTTTTTAGCCCAGCATTTGCACAAAATGCTTTTCATCTTTGAGAAACCCTGGACAGATAAATCTTGTTTTTTATTTCTGATTTGGCTTTATTTGAGGTGCTTCATTATCTTAACTGTAGACTAAAAATTGTCAGTTTCAAGAACTTTCTCTGGCACAGATTTGAGCTGCACATCTGGGCATCATAATGGTTCAGAGGTTTGCTCCCGGTTCTGAACCTGACCACCCCGGCTCATGTGCTACACTGCTAGCAGTGCTGATCATTCTCTAGCATAAGTGTTGCTTACATTCATGAGGTAAAGCAGGCAGACAGTGAATGGCCAGCTTTTAGCTATTTCCTTTACCTGGCAGCCTTACAGCATCTGAAGCAAAAAGCATCGTGAATGTCCTGCTCCTGCAAAAAAAGAAGTGAAGGAACTTAAATGTTTAGTAAATTCAGTCCAAACCGTTGTCTGAAACAGCAGTTTTGTTTGGTAGTGATTATCATACACTGTGGCTGAGTTTAGGGGACAGGTCCAAGACAGAGTATTCACTGAAAATTTGATCAAAATGTGAAAATTCAAGAGTACAATTTTGGTGCTTGACAGCTGTGGGTTGCTACAAAATAACGTCTGTATCATGGAAGGAAAAACATGCAGAAAGATGAGGGTGAGCAGATAATGACAGAATTATCAAACGATGAATCAACGTTCCAACCCTCACTTGTGCACAAGAGTTTTGGGTAGTGAAAGTAGCAGAAAAATTTGTGGCTGAGATGAGCTTCATCGCCGGGTGGCTGGGCTCTCAGTAAAGGACAGGGTGTGAAGCTCAGGCATCCAGATGAGGTTGCTGAGGTGTCTGGTCAGAATGCCTCCTCAGAGGTGCCAGATGGAGTGTGTGGCAGATAATGGGGAGATGTCTATAAGCAGAACTGGATTAACTGTTGTATTGTAATAATACAGTGACTCAGTCGTGCTGTGGTGATTTTACAGAACATTGCAGGAAACGTTTCTTGTCCTGTTGTGTTGAAAGCACCACAGAACTCTCCACTATGAGAGTGAGCGGTCCAGAAGCTTGAGATGGAAATGTCAGGATGTGCTCGGAGTTCTTCTTTGTAGATATCAGCATGTACATGTTATAGACTGCTGCTAATCATATACACATACAGTTGTCCTCGGCACATTCTATATCAATATGTAACAGTTGATATATTACAGCTCACAGGACAGGTGTCTTTCTCCTTAATCTTTAGTTAGATTCCAGATATTTGGGTCTGGACCATTCGTCTTTTGAACATTGTTGCTACAAAGAGGCGTAGTTCACCCAAAAGAGAGAATTCTGTTATCATATCCTCACGCCTGTTCCAAATGCATACAACGTTCCTCAGCAGAACACAAACAACTGAAGAATACTGGCCCCTTGTCAGTAACATGACTTAAAATATAACTATATTACAGGTTATAAAAAATAGTTTTATGATACTTTATTGGTACTTTGTGATTTTGAAGCTTGAGACTTCCTGCGCTTGTTAAGTAAGTAAATGATGACAACTGAATTTTCATTTTTTGGGTGAACTATCCCTTTAAAAATCCCGTTCCTCAGATTCAAACTTCCAGGCGGTTTAAGATATGATTATGGAATATTGTGTTCAGGTAGCTGTGAAACATTGTGGTATAGATGCATCGCTGCTTGTGTTAATGTAAATAGTTTCATTTTAGACATTTTAGAAATGCAGTGCCATCACATGCCATGTATCTGTTGTTTTGTTATTTGAGGAAAGATCTAACAGATTCTAGTGCTTTATAAATGGTGTAAACATCCACAGGTGCCTTAAAATCAGTGTTGGAGACTGAAAATGATTTGCATGACATTTGAGGACCGGCGACACCCTGCTGTGTGTGTGTTTTTTTAAATAATTATGTGATTTGGGCTGTTTTATGCATTTCAGATCATTTAGGAGCTCAGAGATGTTAATAAAAGACGCATGATTGGTGGATCATTAAGCAACAGATGAATTTTTGTTTAGGGTGTAATCTTCATCTCTTGGACTATTGTGTGTACATTGGGGTTCTGTATTTGAACAGGACTGGGTGATGGTGATGTGTTCAGTATAAATATTGGGAAATTATTGATTAAACGATCCCTTTGAAAGCTGGGCCATAGCTAAAGATATTCTGCCCCCTGATGTGGCAGTATATTGTTCTGCCCCAACCTGTTAAATAATAGAGAAACTGTTTTTGGCCCCCTCAGAATCTCTCCCAGCTTTCACTTCTAGCGTCGGCCTTGTGTGGAAGTCCAGAAGCTAGTTCACACTGGCCAAACGTACTCCAAACGTAAAAATCATGTGCTGCATCGCTGCTGTCTCACTAAATTATCACATAAAATTATGAACGTCAAATTTAACAGACAAAAACAGAAGCATTTGTGAGGCAGTGTGAATTCTTCCAACATTTACTCACTCTCATGTCATTCCAAACCTGCATGACATTGTTGCTTCTGAGGAAAACAAAAGAAGATATTTTAAGAAATGTTGGTAACCAAACAATAGTGGCACCTGTTGACTTTGATTGTATGGACACAAAACTATTGAGACATTTTTTAAAAATATCTTCTTTTGTGTTCCACAGAAGATAAAGTCAGGTCAAAAACAGGTTTGGAATGACATGATGGTGAGTAAATGATGGAATCATTTTTGGGTGAACTTTCCCTTTAAAAGTGAGAAAAGTGTTAATTACAGGTACTTTTGTAGTTTTGACCTATTTATCTGTTTTAACAGACTCAAGAGGGCTTGTTCATCTCTACAGACTAATACACTATTAGACTGATGCTTGTTGCCAGTGTCCAGCTCTGTCACTCACTTTACCAGTTTTGCCAGAAAGTGCAATAGTGTATAAATACATGGCAGGCGTGTGGTGTTATTACCTCTTGTGTGGCATCCATGGCAGGACACGAATACTGAGTCTCTCTGCATACAGAGCGATTGGTCTTGCCTTTCTACTATGCAGCAAATTTCACAGAAATTTTGCCCATTTATTGTAAAATCCTTTTATCAAGGAATAACAAACAGGCCTCACTACCCTACCAAAACTACCAGCAGGAATTTCCAGGCTGGTTTGGTGTTGGGTAATCAGGATGGTTTTTAACTCATAAAGCTGGTTGACCTAAGAAGCTAGTTAAAACACCCGATGAAGACACCAGCCTCCAAAACACAAAGCGAGCTGTTGCTTAATCACAAATCAACTGTAACAAGTTCCTGACTCACCATATGCCCTGACAATATTTCACTTTCACTATGAAAACATTTCCAGAAGTCGTGGCCAGTGTGCACACTGACGGTAAATAAACTCACATCTGAAACAAACAGTTCACTGCACTACAGGGCTTTAACAGGTTTACTAGTTTCTGACTCTCCTGTGAGAGTCAGTTCCTCCATAATGCAATGACAGAGATTGTTCTGTGAACAATGCTGTCAGTTACTGAAACTGAAAATGTGAAACAACGTGAAGAGTTTCAAATGTTTAAGATGTTTGAGAGGTTAAACTGGTGCTTCATTTGTCAGGCAGTTGTGTTGGATTCATTCAGACACGGCTGGATTTTACCAGCACAATCAACACACACACACATTTACTCAAAAGAACCACAGAAATCATTGAACAGTTGCCCCCCCCCTCGAGTTGTGAGATGCTATTGATGGTTGCTCATGGTTGTATATTGTTCGGCAGCTGAAGGTTTCGGCTGTGGGGACGTTCAGTACAGATTGTTTGTTTCGCTGCCTGTTCAGCAATAACCTGAAGGATTTTGTTCATCAATCATGGCACAGACACAATTTGACATCCTTGTTTTGCTGGTAGATGGGGGGGATTTACAATGCGTTTAAAAATTGCAACTTGTTTAATTCCCCTTAAACCTTTACCTTGACCCCAAAAAAAACACCAAATGGTTTGTTCTTAGTTTGTCCTGGCTGATTTCAGAGATTTTCTCATGTAGTTTACAACAGTAACATGGTTAGAATAAGCGAGACCTCGCACATGAGATGGACTACAATAGAGTTTTTGAGAACAGTTTTACTTCAGACTTGTTTTGAATCATTAAATATATCAATAATGACGAAGAATCTAATGCCAAATATACAATATCTATTAAAAATACATATATTAATAAATGAATATATGCCTAATTTAAATAGGATTTCTGTTGCTCTAGCCCATGTTTTAATTAAAAATTTGTCTAGATTAATTGACAGCATGCAGGATCGTAACAAAAATTGAATGTATGATTCGATGTTTCATTGCTGTTAGTTGTTTTGGCATTTTACAAATAGTTTGGTATTTGTACAATTAATTTGCCTTTTATTTTGAGTCATTCATATCTCTAAATATAAACTTTTGGGTCTTTTGCAGATGAGGATTCTGTGAAAGGTTCGGTCCTCCTCTGCTGTTTTAGTTTGGCTTCAGTATTTTCAGATTTAATTAATCTGCCTCTTTGAATAATTGAATATTACATATGATCATTTGTTGTACATAGAACTCCTATTAAACTTTTTTTGAAGAAAGCTGAAGAAAACAATGTGGTTATTTTGTTATGTGCTGTCTGGTTTAATTTGTTGTGAATAAATCATTTGACTAGAACATGTACTCAAATAAATATCATAGATGAAATTAAATCATACACAACTGGTCAAAAGTTTAGGATCACTTCCTCTTTCTGTAATGGAATAATAGTAAATCCATCAAAACCATGGAATAACAAGATCAGTGATCCTGAACTTTTGACCAGTATGTAGATGGAATCCAGTTGTGACAGAGAAGCACAAAAAAAAAGATTTTTTTATTGCCTAGATATAATCTATTGAATAAATGTTTTTATTTTATTTAAAGTGACAGTCTGGTGGAGATATATGATGAAGTATTTATACAGTGCAAAAGGAAAAAAATCAGAGATTCTCAGAGTTTTCCCAAAAGCTCTCACACCTTCTGAATGTCTAGCAAGCTTTAGGACCCTGAAGGCCCTCATTAATGGAGAACCTGAACCGCTTGTCCAATGTTGATCACACTTTGGTTGTCTTCATCTTCTTCAGCCAAACCTTCAAAGGCCAGTATCTAGGCAATGTCGATCATGTTCGAAGGGTTTCCCAAAAACCTGCTGCCACCACCCGCAGAGTCAACTCCACTGAGAAGAAGCCAACACAGATCAGCTCCAGACAGGCCAGTACAGAATATTCACCATCAGTTGTGTGTCTGAATTCAGGCATGCTGTGGATACACATGACCACGATGGAGGTCACTGCTCGCAACCGAGATCTCTCCAGATGATGCTTCACAGCTAGACTCCACACTATTCTCCCTCTCATCTTTTCTCTCCAGGAACCAATCAACACAGCAGGCTTCTAGATCCATCCCACCAAGGCCCCAGTATTCCATCTCCTGAATAAAACAAAACACACAGCTCCTCCAAAGCGGGAAAGTGGACAGTGTTATAGAAATTGAGGACACTGATATTCCTGCTCAGCTGGGCTGTAGTCATCACACAGCTCCAGGTTGTCTGCATTGCTGCAACACTGAAGTGACTGAGCCACATGTGTTTGGAAATTGCAGGAGAATTCAGTGCTCCACCTTGTGCTGAGTGCCTCCAACGTTGATGAATATCTTGTCGGATCTTCTTCCCTGCCTTGATGGTGAAGAACTTCTGTCACTTTAGGAAACCTGACAAAGGTATTCTGGCATTGTCTATAAAATGAGAGACATGTACAATATTAAAAACCAACAAATCAAGACTACCTGTAACTTTAAATCTAAATGCATGAAATTCATATTTTATTATATTAGCTCTTGGGTAAAAGCAAACAAATGTCCACTAGTAATACACTTAACAACAATAAACAGATACTTACACAAATAGCCTTTTTATTTATTTTTTACATTCCATGTTATCTTAAAATTATAGGTCTTCAAAGTTAGAAAATGCCACAACATTTGCATTTAAAATGCATTAATCCGTTCTGCAAAAATGTAAACAGTAAAACAATTATGAAAACAAAACGATTCATATATCTTCAACTGATTTTAATAACTATCTCCATGTGTCCCCTTGTTAAAACAATTCAGACCCAAGACTAACAACCACACTGTTAAATTTTTTTAAATGGAAAGTATGGCACAAGAGAATCTAAATTTGGACATGTTTAAAATCATGTTGTGTGATAGTAAGTCGATGGTTCTTTTGGGCATATAAAGGAAGCAGAAATAAATGTTAATATTTATGATATAACTGAAGCTGTCAGTAACATTATTTTCAGCGTGATTTGAAGGAAACTGGCCAGACTCCGTGTAATTTCCCATGAATCCTCTTGGTGTGCTGTGCTGCTGTTTAAATTGTCTTTAAATAAACATTTTGGCAGACCTGGAGACTGTAGACAAAATATTTCCTCAGGATTTCCATTCTGTTATAGTCCCTGCCAAAAACAACACATCACATTCACACCAGCCAAGCTGTAGTTGTTTTTAAAGTTTTATTGTTATTTAAATTGAATTATCGTTCTTTCCTCTGAACAAACATTTTAAATGGCAGGGAAATCCAATCTTTCATGTTGAAAATTTTCAGAGTGTCATGACATGGCTTCAGTCAGGTGCTGCTCCACAGCCTAGTTATATGAAATATCAATGAACTGAATATTTTAATGTGTGTGAATTCTAATTCTAAAAATTATAACTTTAAAAAGTTATGCAATGGCCTATAATTTAGTTTTATGAGTAGACCTATAAAAGGTGTAAGCTTTAGCCTTAGCAAGCCAAAGGAGTCAGCCATTTTATTTAAATTACATTTTACTTTTAAATGTAAAAAGTCTTTAGATTATGATACTGTTCTCCACATTTCCTCTAATACAATCAAATGCAACACACACAATTTGGTGTGTGATGGAAAAACTGATTAGGTTTAAGAATAACAGACAGTTTTAGAATTCTTGATGAATGCAGCAATGGAAATGGCAGAGATTATTGTGTACATTTTTATACCGTCAATGCAGAAAGTCCCACTATATTTATGAAATTCACTCCCTGGATTCCCAATCATTTAGATTATTGGCTGTTCCTGTATACACACAGTCTGTCTTGGGCAAAAGCATAAGATGCTTCAAAAATGTTTTTGAGATCTTTGTATATTATATCTGGAGACATAAGATCTAAGATTCTAAGTATATCAAAATATGAGTCCACCATACTGCAAATGTATTTGTATACATGTACATTTGTGTGAATATAGAAAAATGTAGCCATTAAACTTTAAATTTAATGAGCACTGGTAATTAGGTTAATTAGGTTGAACTGAGTAAATGAGCCACATTAAAGAAACCCACAGGAGTCTGTCTAGTTTTATCACAGATAACAGCTGAGAAGAGAGCACGAGTTCTTGCATGCTTCTGTCTGATAAAACTGCCATTCTCTGGGTCTTATCACAAACAAAACAATTTCACACTTTCTCTTCATACGTTTCATTGCGTGACATTGTTTCATCAGCGCTGTCTTGCTGAATATAACAGGCTTTTCTTATTATGTGAGAATGATAACTAGGCTTTCATAGGTTTCATGGATTTTCTTGTGAAATCGTGAGGGTTACATTACATTATTATTTTACATCCTAGTGATTTTTCATAAAATGCCCAAAATAATGAGAATGAAATTCATCTAAATTTACTGTCATTTACTGTACTTTAAAACAGAGTCACATTATTATTCTTATATTTTGCTCACTTTATCTTTGTCTAACTTACTTATAAATGGTACAGGTAGAAGCAACATAAACTTCAGAATCACACTCAGAACATACTGGCCGGTGTCCCTCTAAATACATTCTTTGTTAATCAAATCAGATGTGCTATGGCGATCTTTACAGCTGTCTCTCTGAATTCTACTGTAATTTAACACAGACGTGTCCAGCTCTCAGAAGTCAACAGTGTGTTTACATTCCCCTCAGAGTCCAGCAGAATCTGTTTGTCATTATAGTTTCATTAGTTTTTATTCTTCACAGTGACACATGCAGGTCACGTGTGTACGTGTGTGATTTGTGTTCTTCTCTACTGTTCAAATTCACATACTAACAGTAACGTCCTGCTGATTCTGTCTGTAAGGGTTTTCACATCTGACAGACTGTAACTGATACAAATTCAGTAATAAGAATCTGAGAATAATTATTAATAATTGGATTAAACTTTTTTTTGCACAGTGTGCCATGTCAATAAATGCTATTCTGTAATTGAAATGTTTTTTATTTCTTTAATTGAAAATTGAAGTTTTTATTGACCCCCCCCCTTTAATTTACAACAATATACATCACTCAGCTTTGGCTTCCTGTTTTTCTTGCTCTGGCAGGTGGGGGTCAATCACTGGTGCTGTTCAGAGACGTCCTGATACAGGCTGGTTGATTAAAGTACTGAGCAAAGGGTGGACTGAGCCACTTCAATAACCTCCAGGTACTCCCGACCTTCATTCTGCAGCCCTGTTCACCTCACTGTCCACTCACATTAACTGACATTAACTGATTTCAAAAAGTGCTTTCATTGCAGTTTTCTTGAAAACTGATGTGATGTGAAAGTTTTGTGAATTTTTAGCAAAGGAACAGAACAATTTTAGAGTTATTAAGAGCTTTAAGTTTATCGTACATGATGTCGGCAGACTGAGGCAAGCTTCTGATTTTGTTATCTGCATAATTGAGGCAAAAGAATTTTGAGATATTATCAAATGTATTACTATGAAAGAAAAACCTCAGACTTATTTGAATGTCGCTGGTAATTTGTTTGTATGTTAGATGTGTTGCCAAGTTCTTCTAGCATGACAAAAAGAAATATAAATAATCAAGAATTAATATAAAAATAATCACTGTGTTAAGTTTCTGTATCCTTTGGTCCACACTGACAATAGGCCTATAATCTCTCCAGAAAAGGAAGTCCAACAGATAAATGAGGAAATGGGCAGAACTAGGAAAGAGTTTTTCTGCTCTTGTCTCACTGTCACTGCCTGTGCCACACAAATACAAGCACTGAGCTTGTGAGAGAAAAAAAAGAATAGATTTCTCTATTCTGTAAAAAAATGGGGAAAGAATGTTAATAACACTTTCAGTACTGGTGTTAATCACCAGCTGATTTCAGCATCACGTGATGTGGCCACAATCTGTTCGGTACATGTCTGATTACTCTGAAACAGCATATAAATGTAACATATTCAGCTCAGCCCCATCCGATCGGGATATAAAATGACTTCCAAACCGGCATGGCTGTTGGACACTAAAGAGGAGGCAGAAGGCCGCGGCTGGGGCCAGTCACTAGTGCTCTAATCTCTTGAGATGGGAAGTGGGGTTCACACACCGTACAGCTCGTACCAGCTGCCATCCTGTAGATGACACACAGACAAAACAAGCTGTGATTGGCCTTTTTACATGTGTCACATGATTCTTCCTGTCTGACTGGGTGGATCTGGTTAAAAAAGATCTTTTCTGCAGTTAATGGTCTGGTTACATGAGATTAATCACAAGCAGCACCCCATCTAACTTTATACATCCATTTACATGCAGTTTAGCATGTTTAAAAATGATGCACATGGGCAGTCAAATTAATATGTGCAATATTTGATTTGTGTCTACCAATGACAGCTGCCATAAATGTCTGAAGTTGTAACAGTTCTGTGTTGCTCTGTGAGTATTTACTGGTATGTCTAATAAAGCCATTAATATAAGCAAAGCAAACAAACTTAATTCTGATGTTGTGCTTCTTGTTTAGCTAAAAGCAAATTCCCTGGCAACAAACTCTTAAATGGTCATGGTTTCATTTCATCTCATCGGCTGAAGCATTGTGTGTGAGTCTCACAGACGGGCCTCTGTTCAGCATCAATAACATGTTCCACATACCACAGATCTGAAAGCAGCACTAAATCAGACTCCTGCTGTCAGACAGTCACAAGTGATCTCCACTGCTGTGAGCTATTTAAAACAGATATTCAGTCATACACTCATAGACAAACAGGCAAAATATATTCATGATCATTTTGGTTTATATGAAAATTCAGCTGTTGTTAATTAATCACTGTACACCTGGAAGTGTAACCAGAGCCTTTGTCGGATGATGGACAAGTAGGAATGTTGTCTCAGGGTCTGTGATGAAGAGGCCCATAAAGTCCTCATCTCAAGCCCAGGAGAGAGAGAACTACTGCAAGAGAATTTTGTCTTGGACACTTGAAAGTTTAATAAACAATCCTCTGTTTGACCTGGAGTAAAGCACCTGTTTTGTTATTAATAACAGCAAGTAGATAACAGATCAGAAACCGTCTCACTCTGATTCACAACAGTAAGTTTATAATTATGATTTGAACGTTGAGCTGCTGGGTCAGATTTTGTGGGAAATGTCAGTTTGCAGTTTATCTGTAGTAATCAGCAGTTTTATTTTTCAAACAGAGATGGCGATAGAGAGGCTAAAGTTACAGATTGCAGCTGTAATACCGATATCAATTTTGTACAAACAAAATATAACTTTCCATTGTATTTTTCATAAACATTACATAATGAGCAGCTAATGTATGGGAGCCTGCTGCAAAATAAACAAGATGCTGAACTGTTCCTGATTACCAACATCTAATGCACTGATTACTAGCCTGCGTGGGTTTCCCTCCTGCTCCCCTTATCAGACAGTGCAAGCTTTCCCACAGCCCCTCACCACAGGAAAAGAGGGTGTGGTGGCTATCAGCATCTGCAGTCCTGCAGACCCGTGCCACAACAATCTGTTCTCCACGCTGATATTCCTATAGAGACCTGAAAACTGCCTCTCCAATTATTTACAGTTTCTAGCTATGAAAATACAAGGAGTTTCATTTGTACCATTAGGTTTATATATAATGGTATGAATAGACCTTCTGGTGACCGGTTAATCTCTGTTCACAAACAAAGTCCAGATCATGAGGTAAATGTAAAGTTGCACAAAAACAATAATCACATTTGTACAAAGCATAATTACCTTGCGCAATTTAAAAACGTTTGAATTTTATCAAATCACATTAATTGTTCATTCTTATGTTGCAATTGCATTTCTGGAACTCATCAAGAGTTTCAAAGGATGCAGGCGTTTCTTGGGATAACTGGAATCTGGAAAGGTCTTTATGAACACACATTGAGAGTTTATCCAGCATATATATCTGAAAAGACCAAACGGTTCTTTAAGCATGTCGGGGTCTGGGGCTCATGAGCAGCTGTGAGCTGCATGCAGTGATGAATCTGTGGACAGCTGCTGTCTTGAGAGCAGGTCAGATTCACTTACACTCAAATACTGAACATATGAGCGTGAGGATGAATATGTTCTTTTCATGCAATGATAAATGTGCCACACACATTCTGAAGATTTTCAGCAGTTAACAACCTACAATACACCTCACATACACTTCCTCCACATACACCTCATATTTACTCTGCTCTGAGTCATGTCTCACACACACTGGAACACAGTGGTTTCAGTTGTCTCTTTTTTCTGCAGATATCGCTTTAGGAAGGACACAATAAATCAATGGTGATGCAGTCTACTGAGAGAAGTACGATGTGTGATATAGGAGACCCACTCATATAGACATACTATTCCCACAGAGTGAAGCAGAACTGGGTAATGTCATACACACCCCTAATCCACAGTTTCAGCACAGACCTTTTATCATCTAAAGTGTTTTATCAGTGAAATGTGGATGATTAATGGAGAAAACGTCAAAAATGATGACAGAACATTAAAAAACAATAATAATCTTATCTGCATCTTCGAATACACAATGTTAACACACAGTACCCACTACAATTTAACTGTAATGTGGTTACATTTCATTTATAGATGAAATATGATCAGAATGCTATGGAGGACCGCATATGTTGTGTTAATGAAGTCCTGGTCATGAGATGCCGGTGAGGGCGGGTGTATAACAGTCAACACTGAAAGCAGGGGCTCTGATTTACTGAGGAGGTCAGGAAACCAGGAGACCTTTGGACGAGAGGAGCTCTGGGTATGAAACACAGATGCTGGGAAATCCTTCAAATGAGACTTCTGCTTCATGATTAAGATGATACACAGAAGTGCCTGAACTGACTCTGAAGGTTCAAATCTGCCATCAGATAAAAAACATGCTGTTCCCTCTGCTGAGCTTCTGATAGTTTTGTCCATTGTGAATTTTAATTTGTTTTTAATTATTTGACATTTTATGTTATTAAAATGCCTCAGTCATAATAATAAAAACAATTAATTTCTGAGGGAAAATGGGAGCTGTGCTTGTCCTTCGCAGTTGTTACCAGGGCAACACTATACAGGAGTTCTGCGTGTTTGATAGATGGTTTCTTACAACCCCAATTTTAAGAAGACCAACCCCAAATATTTGGATGTTCTGCTCACTGGAACAGAACATCTAACCTAAACATATCACTTACAAATGAACAGCACACCTCTCTAATAATAATTATATTCATAATGGTGATAAAACAAATTAGATTTATGTTTTAGTTTAGGTTCTCATTGCTTATATAGAGTGTTTAAATATTGTGTGTTTCATCTGATCATCATTTTGTGAAGAAACATAAAAGATCAAATGTCGTGCGCAGCAGCACCTGAAGGGTGAGTTCACCTGAATGATCATTCCCCTAAGTAACAATGAAAAGGAATAAAACACTGATGCAAAGCAATAAAAAGATCAGTAAAAGGCAGAGAATATAACTAATGAAATGATACAAATAATGTCATGTTTAATATAATATAGTGGCAAATAAGAAAGAATAATAAATTAATTCTTATAATTCAAATTCATTCTATTTTTATATATTGTACAAAAATTGGTTTATGTGATAAACCAGTGAAATACCATGTAATGCAAACACCATTTAAAGTGTTGTATAACTTGACATATGTACAATATAACTTCTATTTGTTTATGTTACTCTGTGTGTGGGGGGGTGTCTCTCCTGTCATTGGTCTTCCTGAAACCAACAACCAATTCAAAACCATGAGCTACTTTCTGCACTGCCCCCACAAGCCTCAGACAGCAGGAAGAGTGAGAGAGCCACAAACAAGAAGACGGGCAGAGCAGATAAAGTGTTAAAGTATGCCAGCATTCGCCACCAACATGAGGCTCAAGTTCCCTGTGCTGGCCCTGTCTCTGGAAGTGGTGACCATCATCCTGTACGCTCTGTTTGTGGTGTATGACACTGGTGATGCTCATGGACATGAGGACGCTCATCATGCTGGACAAAACGACACTCACCCTGACAGTCCAATGACACTCTACCCCAGTAAGTATCTCTAATGTCAATTCTACCTTTAAAGAGTATATGATGGATTCTGATCAACACATTCATATAGACAGTTACTCAGCTCAATTCTGCACTTGTTCTGAAATGTTTTGAACCTGTCACTCGTGTGGTAGTTCTGTGACTGCTACAGTTCTGGCTATACAGCATTTATTTTCTGATCACAAACATAAAAGGTTAAAATTTGTTGGCTTGTTTAACGTTGCAGCGCCTCATCCTCTATAATTAAGCTGCTTCCTGCCACGCGTCTCACTCAGAGTTTGCTGAATGTGAAGTTCATTTCTGTGAAGACTTTGGTGGTAATATTTCACTGATGTTCATTCAAGTCTCTAAAAATACTCTCAGTGTCATAGGCTTCTGCATTCTAAGGAAAAAGACAAAGATGAAGAAGATGATGAAGGTCAGCCTTCAGTGGGTCTCAGATTGCCTTCAGGACACAGATTTAACATCAGACATTAATCTGAACCTAATACAGTTCCATAATTGTTCCACAACAAAATCATATAATCAAACATTAAATCTCAGGTAGGCTGAGTTGGAAATTGAGCATTTATGTTTCTAAACTTTTTTTATTTCAATTTTCATGTTCTTCAGGAGAGTGTGATTGGACGGACATCCTGTGATGTGAAGAACAATAGACAGAAAGTATTTTCTCACTCTTAGAGGTTGATTAACTTATATGTTTAGGCTTATGTTATATTGAACTCCTGTGATCCATTTTTGTGGTGTCAGTCACCCGTTAACCTCTGTACAGAAGAGCAGTATTTTATTCCATAAGATGACGAAAGATTAATATAACAAAAATTTCCATACACAGTAAAAATAAATAGGATAGAGTTTACTTAAACAATGAACACATTTACATTGCATTTCTTAAATGTTCTATATGTTCCACTTATTGACATGCGTTTTTAAATACACGCCTTTCTTTTTATCTTAATGTTACACTCATGGCTGCTTGCACACAGTTTGGACTGAAGCCATTTCTGGGGTGTGGAGAATATGAACATGCAAGATTAGCAAGATTAGATGCCCTCAAAGCCTCAAATCGACCCTTCAAAATTTGTCATTTGACTTATTTGCATCAAAGGAACATTGAACTTGAATGTTATAAGAATAGAGTCATATAAATTATCTGATGACCTGTTACCTGTACAAATAACAAACACATTACTAACAAACAAGAGTGTTTTTTGTCAACCAATGAACTTGACCTCAGTGGAGTGAAAAACAGAAGACAGAGATGAAAACCAAAAGCATGTGTTTCTATATATTGTGACAATTTAGGCCATCTGCTACTTTCTGTTGGGGTCAAACATGCAAAACATTTCAGAAACGAGTGCGAGAAGTTCAAAGAAAAGAAAATAAGAGGCATTTTAATCTTGGCAACAAAGAAAACACAGATTGCTATGTTATGTCACCATGTGGTAAATTAGCGCTGACAGAATGTAATGAAGTCATTCACAGAGAAAAGAAACTTTCCACCCATTAGGAAAATGGAGCCTTTGAGATTTTATCAGAAAATCTGTTGCACATGAGGGTCACAAAAACTTTCTCTGGGAAATGTATTTTGTTTGTTGTAGAAGCCGACAGTTGGGAAAATGGATTGTGCACCTTTACTGAGCCAGCAAAATAATCTGTTTTTCTGCTATGATACTCTATTAAAGTTTGCACACATCAAACGACCAGTGAAAACAGCTAGTCAGGACAATCACTGTATATGCATCACTCAAGACCAGAAAGATCAGGGAACATGAGGGGATGATAAGGGCTGATGATCTTTGTCTTTCAGCTGCGTCACAGGCTAAATGTTTTTTGGAGGTTTTAGACAGAACTGCAGTTTAGTGCTCAACAACCATAAAAGCTTGGAAAAATAAAAAGATCTCTTGATTAAAGACAGGCATAAAGCACAAAAATGTGTTAACAGTGACTCAATAGGAAATCAGAAAAATAGGTTTTGAATGCTGGTATGTTGGTACCCCAACCAAACTTCCTTGGTCACCTAACTTCACCAGAGAGATACCGCTGGTTAATAAGCTTCACCAGCTAAGATTTGCTGGTGACCATCTTCGCAATGCCGATCCATCAGCTAGACAAACAGCACACCAGCACTAACCAGCCTGGACTGGCATGGACAGTCATACTGGTTTAAGGTCTTATCACAAAGTAAATTTGGAGGACAATTTTTTTAAAAAAAAACTTCAAAAACATGATTGAATTTACAGTATTATGCAATAATGGATCATATTTGCATGTTTGTTTGTTTAAAGATGGCTTGTGTAACAAGATAAGACTGAAATCTGCCGATATTTAATCTTAGTGTATTTATCTGAAGTTTTCCTGTTTAGTCTGTTTGATTACAGTATCATCGTACAGTAGCTATTTGTGTACAGCCTGCCGCCAGCAAAATAAAATAAAATATCTTTATTTTATTTTTAAAATAAAGATATGATTATTTAAACAGACAGCAGCAATAAAAATATACGGCAAGCACATAAAATGTAGAGTGAGTTTTCAGCAGATCAAAGTTTCTCAGTGCTGAGGTCAGATGGACGTCTTCACAGGGCTCGTCTCTTATCCTGATGTCAGGACATAAGCACTATGATTGATGACTGTTTGGGTTTATTTAGATTACATGTGGATTAGTGAATGGATGGAGGGTTTCCAGAGACAGGGGAGGGTTTCTGAGGAAGCCTGCAGTAATATCGCTCTATTCAGTGGATAGTGCCACACCTTTCACAGGTCCACGCTTCCCAGTTCCCCTCGTTTCTCCCGGGACTGAGATCGAGACCCTTCCTGCACCTCCTGACAGTGGTGAATGTGCGGGGTTATGATCAGCAGCAGACACGCTCATACAGTGTGTATTGTGGTCTGATGTATCAGGTGATTTGGATCACGTCCTATCTTCATGTCCAGGAATGTTGTCTGCAGAACTTCCTGCGTTTGATTCTCTTTTATACAATTTCCTCTCTGCAAGAAAAGATGGCAAAGGTCAGCAGAGCTTGCCAATCAGTGCTCAAATTATTTGAGTGATTTTGTATACTCTCGTTTTAAATATGAGTATACAAATTATGTTTTAAAACATAATTTAGCATGAATGTGTTGCTATAAAGATTTGGGTGCAAATATTCATTAAGAATTGTAGTACTTTTCTGCTAAACATGTTAAGCATTCTCTGTTAGAAATGAACATTATGAAACAGATTAAATTTGAATATAGCACATGATATGAGTGACATGTGACTAGTTTTACAGTGTGTTTGTCGTTTTTGAACCTTGACAGATCAGGTTACTATGAACTGTCATCGTAATTATCATTAAGAATGATCATTTGTGGATAAACAAATCTAACCCTCTTTAATATTTCTTTCTTCGTGTTTAGATGAAGAATGTTGTAACAAAACTTCACTAAGTGTCAGAACTGTCAACAATAACAAGAAATTTGTTATTGTTGAGCTGCTTTAATAACTGTTTAATAACACTCGTCTAGATCTCAGATGTGGAGAAATGTATCTTCCTCATCAGCTTTTTTCCTCATCATGTGTTCTTCAGTGTTTCAGGATGTACATGTGATGATCTTCATTGGCTTTGGTTTCTTGATGACCTTTCTGAAGAGATATGGCTTCAGCAGTGTGGGCATCAACCTGCTGCTGGCTGCCTTCGGCCTGCAGTGGGGTCTTCTCCTGCAGAATGTCTGGGAAATGCATGGTGGAAAAATTAAAGTCTCTATAAACAGGTTAACTCACAGTCGCTTTTATACATTATAAAGGGGTGATGGAAGGATCTTTAGGTGACTGAACTAACCTACTAACATCATATACATCATATAAGACCCATCAGTTAAATACAAATGTTTAATGAACACTAATATAACCAATGAAAAAATCATTCTGCTCTGAAACTCTGACTCAATCCCATAATTCCACTCTGCAGCATGATCAATGCAGACTTCAGCACCGCTACGGTTCTGATCTCATTTGGAGCCGTTCTGGGGAAAACCAGCCCTGTTCAGCTCCTCATCATGACCCTGCTGGAGATCACCATCTTCTGCATCAATGAACACCTGGTGGTGGAGGTCATTGAGGTTTGTGCAGACGTTCATTCATGCTGGCTGAAGTCAGAGACTGAAGGTAGATTTCTAATGCAGTCCATGTGAAAGGTCGCACACAATCTTCACATAAACTCATTTAAAGGTCATCCTGAGGGAATCAAACTAAAGCCCTGTGGCTGATTTGGGTGCATCTGATAAAGGGATTGTGTGTTGGTGTTAAAGATCTTAATATCTAAGACTATACTAAAAACTATATTTAACAAATACAGAATTTTACAGAAAAGTGCAGAATTGAAGGTCTAGTAACAATTTCCTAATGTTGGTAGTAGATCCTCAAAATCTTTTCTTATGCTGTCTGAGTTGCTGCCAAACTCTTCCTCAGAGAGGTAATTGTACAAGGAAGCACCAAAAGGAACAAAGATGAAGGAAAAAGCTGTTTTCTATCTCCTTCCTAAAGCTGTTCCTCTGAAGTTCACAAACACACCCAGAGTTCCAGTAACAACAGTGTCCTGTACCACCTTCTTCTTCATGAAGAGGATCCTGCAGGGTTTACAGCTATCAGAGGGTTAAAGGAAATCAGAGTAAAAACTAGAATGATTATTTTCACCTCATTTCATTGAAGCTTACAGATCTTAAACAGGGCCGCGGTTTCTAGAGGATAAACTCTGCAGTCAGACATTAATAAAATAGTTAAAACTCTGTCATTATTTATTCACCTTTAGTCAGTACAAATCTATATGCTGTTATTTTTGCTGTAGAATGAACACAGGTTTTTTAAAAGACCAAATGAAGTCAATAAAGTCATATAATAGCTATAAAGCTGCAATCTATTACTAAAAATGAACAAAAAGCAGTTATTGAGCAAGTACAAAACAGACTGGTGTTTAAAACGTGCTCTTCTTATCTTACCCTGATTCACAATGGTAACTATAATAATGATGTATAATTTCAGCTGTTGGGTGAATGTACAGCTATTGTTCTCTTGGCTTTATTTAATGTGAAGTAATTGCAATTTAATGCTTTTAAACAGAGATGGCGATAGAGAGTTAAGGATTGCAGCTTTAGGTTTTAACAGTTTTATTATTTAGGTTTTTTACATAAACAACTGTTTATGTACATTTTTCATATGGGGAATTGGTAGATGTTCTCCTTTCTCAACAGGCTTCTGATGTTGGTGCCTCCATGACCATCCATGCTTTTGGGGCTTACTTTGGGCTGGCTGTTGCTCGTGTGTTGTATCGGCCTGGTCTCAGAAACGGTCATGAGAATGATGGATCAGTCTACCACTCAGACCTGTTTGCCATGATCGGTAGGTTTGAACCTGTTGTACATTAACAAGATGAACCCTTTAAGAACCCTTTAAGAATCCATCATCAAACCCCCAAATTCTGCATGAGGACATTCTGAGCCTGTCTGAGCTTGATATTTGGTAAGGCTGTGATGGTGTCTCAGGCGAGACACTTTACATTTGTAGTTAAATAAATAAACACTGTGACGGTGTCTCGGACGAGTTAAATAAATAAACACTGTATCTAATGTATGTACAGATGTTTCATATAACTGTGATTCACACTGACTCCTCATGTGTCTGCAGGTACAGTGTTCCTCTGGATGTTCTGGCCAAGCTTTAATTCTGCTATTGCCGGTGATGCTCAGATGACAGCTGTGATCAACACTTATTTCTCTCTGGCTGCTTGTGCTCTCGCTGCTTATGCAACATCCAGTCTGGTAGAGAAGAAGGGCAAACTTGACATGGTGAGTCCACCAGTTTCTCTTCACTGCAGCCCAGCTCAGATTTTGGCAGTCTGTGCGTCACATGACTCAGTTGTATTGTATTGCAGGTCCACATTCAGAACGCCACACTGGCTGGAGGCGTTGCTGTGGGAACCTGTGCAGACATGACCATCCAGCCATTTGGAGCGATGGTGATCGGAGTCGTTGCAGGGATTATCTCCACCCTCGGCTTCAAGTTCCTCACGGTATGAGTTTTAAACTGAGTTCTCCCTGCTGATAAAACACCTTCAATCAGGTGGTTTATACCTGGTTTAGGCTGGTCTAGCAGCTCAACTGGTTTGGGTGGGAGGCAGAACAGAATACCCTGACCAGGCTGTGAGATCAGCTTATGGTGTATACTTTTAAGCAGGGCTGTAAAATATTCTGATATCACATCATATATTAATCTGTTGTTTGTCTTTGGTCTCCTCAGCCTATCCTTGCCTCCAGTCTAGGAATCCAAGACACGTGTGGTGTGCACAACCTTCACGGCATGCCGGGAATACTGGGGGGTCTCGCTGGCATTGTGGCTGCAGCGTTTAATCTGAAGGAGGGGTGGGTAGCCGGGCAGAAGGTCTTTATATCGTGTCTTTGATATGTTTATCAGTGCAGCAGGAAATGGGTTTGCTTATATTTTGATGCTTGTTTACAGTGTTTCGGCAGCGAAACAAGCAGGTGGTTTAGCATCGTCTCTGGGCTTTGCTTTGGTGGGCGGACTCATCACAGGTGAGCTCTGAAACCAGCAGCATTTAAATGTGAATTCAGTTCCAATGAATCTTCTGTTCAACACAAAAGGAGAACTTGTGAAGAATATTACTGCTGCTGCTGCTTATGTTGGTCATATAATGGAAGTTAATAGTGACTGAGGCTGTTTTGTATAACATCTTAAAATGACAAACACAAATCTGCAGCACAACAAATAAAGCATTTATCATTCACCTCCTTCAGGTCTGATAATGAAGATTCCTTTGTGGGGACAGCCACCTGATCAAAACTGCTTCGATGACTCAATCTACTGGGAGGTATGATGTCAGCGAGAGAGAAACCATTTATTCATGTCAGCATGATGTGGTGAACACACTGCCTCTGCTGTTTAACTGCTCAGGAAAGCGTCTGGTTTGGTGATTGTGGGTGTGTTTGACATGCAGGTTCCTGAGGAGGAACAGGAGAATGAAGAGGGTTTGGCTCATGCTGATTATTCCAATAACAAAGCAGAGGCTTAAAGCTCCAAAGCTCATCACCACAAACCAAGAAACTGCTCCAGGAAACACCTCAGGGCTTTTACACCAACATCATCTACCCCACTTACTGCAGCCCTCAACATGCTGAAGTACAAGGAGATGTCTTCTGTTTTCTGTTGTGTGTTTTTCTAAATACTTGTCGATGATTTATAAATGGCATATTTATACTCATATTATAGGATGTTAGGTATTATATATAATATTTATTATATATAATTATCAAAAGGTTAATTCACAATCAAATCAAAGTGTAGCTCAGCTGATGAAGACAATGAAAATAACAAATGAACAAACAGGATGTTATGGAGCTGACGAATGTCTTAACATGATCAAAGTTCCTCACCGTAATGTGCCAAAATCGCTTAAGTGTCTTTTATCCAAGCACTTTTAATAAGCTTCTTAACAGCCAATTACTTTCACTGCATGTTTATTATTGTGCTCAGTAACAACCCTTTTTATATAATGTTATATAGAGTCTTTTAAACAATTGTATCCTGGAAAACTAACCAGTATAAAGCTCAACTTTTATATTTGTACACATTTTCACAAGTTATACTATTTTAATATTAACTCAGGCAAATACGTAACAGTTTGTGAATCTTTATGTCAGATTATTGTATTAAGAGTATTTTACTTCTGTTGATCTCCAGCAGTATGAAGCAGACGTGACTGGTTAGTTACTGCTTGTATCTGATGAGACTTCTGAATGCTTTTCAGTTGTTCAAACATTCTCACTGCAAGACTTTACTGATTTAACTTTGTTTTCTTTGTGTGTGTTCTTATACGCTTCACTTTAAACTTCACTTCATTGTGTTGAAAAGGTCTGTGAATGTAGAAACTGTCATTTGTAAGTGTGAATTTGTGCATTTCATATGAAAGGCTGTTAAGTGTGCTTCAGTTTGTGGGTATATTCAGAATGATTCCTCAGACTGTGTTCACTAAGAGGCAATTATAGCATTTTCATGTTTCAGTTTTTTATTCCCTTCTAGAAATTAATAAAGTCCACAGCTATAAAAAATCAGCAAGTTAAGCAATTTATGATCAGGTATCAGCCAATGAAATTGAAGATGCGGCACAGAAGCTTATTTGCATATTTACAAGTTGATCGTGCAAGTGACAACAGTCTGATAACAGTCTGATAACAGTCTGATGTTTAAACATGAGGGAAAGATTATTTAAAGAAAAGAAAACTTGACCGTAATGGATTTATTTGCGATATTTGACAACAATTAATAAGTGATTCATACGTTTGATTATTTGATGGTTATTATTTAGTGATTTTCTATTAGGCTTGGATTTGACCTGTATCGTAAACCATATCATTGGCTCCCTCTTGTGGCTGGAAACGGTTAATACAGCCGTGACTGTCGCATTAATGTATGTTGAGCGTAAACCGTAATCACAACTTAATCAGCATTTAATTTCTAATGCGTTATTTATCTGGTAAGTTGTAATGCAATAAACAGAAAACTGCTCTCTACATGATTTTTATTTACTGTGATGTCATCACCATCTTCCACCTACAAACAGGAAAACAGGAAAAATAGGAAAACATGGACTGTAGTTGTAATTGTAGGCCACATAAATAATTTCCAGCTTGTTTTGGAGTAATAATAGTATGTAATAATAGTATTACATACTAGTAATAATGGTAAATAATAGTATGACCTGCTTTCCAAACACTAGTGAACTGGATGATGTCTTTGAAGAAACCCATAGAACACAGTGCTAGGAAAAACTGAACATATATATGAGACAAAAATTTTTTACAAACCATTTCAAAGAAAGTTTTGCAGCTGGTTTGTGAATTGTTTGTCCAAAATAAACATCCGGTTTGATGTCATGCTTCTGAGCAATTGTCAATAATCTGATGGATTCAGTAACATGGACAGTGATATTTCTGCAGTATATGAATTGTGATATTGTGACAGTTTCATGTTAAATGAAGATGTCATACAACAGGAAAAGATCAAAACTACACATTGATTTTTCACTTGTCTGGATTGTTTACAAATTCCAGTTCATGTACATGTTCATTTCAATTTCCTAAACATCTTTTTGAAAGATCATTATTAAGCCGTTTTATTGAAAGGAAAGTCTATATCATTATAAGACAAACAATCAAGCTGATATGTGCTGATACTTGACTAATTGTTTGAAAATTGCTGAAACACTTTTTAGACAGTCACTATGATTCAACATGGATCATTGATTGCTGATGATATTGAGGACGACATGATGACATTTACAACTAAATACAGAAGTTGAGTCGAGGTCAGTTTGCTGTCTGGGTAAGAACTATAAGACAACTAAAGCTGTTTTGAGCTTCTTGAATCTGATCATTTGATGTCGAAACGTAAGTGAAGTTCTTCATCTGACCTGAGGAGGGCAGCAGTGCACATCTAATGAGTCCAGCGTGCAGCACATTAGAGAAAAAGAAGAAGAGACCGTGTTGTGTATGACGTAATCAAAGATGGCGGCGCTGTAATGTTCGTTTGACTGAAGCGCAGCTAATGATCACAGAAATGCAAAGAGACTTTTATATAAATTCACCTGATCTCATTTTCAACACGGATAATAAACAGATCGGATTATTGCGCTGATTTTCATGCTGCTGTTGCGTTTACATCGAAAAAATCGAAGGACTGTTTAATAAAGATGGTAAAGTGTTGCGCTCTGTCTGATAAACTTTTGTATACATGATTTGTGAAGTAAATAATGATTACAAGTTAACTGTAGGCTGTAGTGTGCCTAGATTGCTTAGATTGAAAATTTAGATGTTGGTTTAGCTGCACAGTATTTTTGATGTGGGATTTTATGATGAAGTTTTCAAACACAGTCAGAAGTTTGATCATTTCAGAGGCTCTGGATGCTCAGTTTCATGCTTTATTTGTTTTTCAGTCTGCTGAAGTTGAAGCTCTGGAGAGAAGCGAGTCAAGTACAAAAGGCAGAAGAAGATCTGGAAGCAGAGGTGAGCTTCTCTCAGCAGACAAGAACTGTCAGCAGTTTTATTGTCAGTCACAGTAATTCAGATGCATACATTGACAGGAAGAGAAAACCGAAAACGTAAAAGGAGCCGAAGCAGATCATCATCATCTAGTTCTTCCTCGTCATCCTCCTCCTCTTCATCATCATCATCATCATCATCCTGCAGTGCTTCATCAAGCAGTAAGTCCAGCTCCAGTAGCTCAGGTAGGTTACATCCAAAACTACAATACATATGTTGTGCATTATATTATTGCAAATCTATAAAGGGAAAAACATTTGACAGATATTGTTTTATAGTTTATGATGATGCAGTAGATCAGAGAAAGCTCAGATAGATGTCTTGTTCTATTATCTGCTTCACCAGATTCTTGCAAAAAGCAAAGAAAATCTTCAAAGAAAAGAAATGAGAGGCATGGAAAAAAGGTAACTGTTCTTCACCTCAGTGTAGAACAAAACTGCAACAGTGGCGTGGCAGGATTTCTCTGATTTGATTTATGCTTTGTAAGTTCACTGTTGTATTTTGAGTTTGATAAACACTAACCACTAGTTGAAATGCTGCTGTTTGCCATTTTTACAAATAATAGTGTGACAACAGTTTGAGTGAAGAGGCAAATTGGAAAATGTTCATGAATTTTAGCATTTCTTAGTGTTTGGTATTAGTATTTAAATGTATTTTCCAGTTTAAATTTGAGTTTACGAGACCCATATTTGTGATGTGATCATCTCGGATGTAAACTTAAAAAAAACTAAAGTTTTGTACAGTCTCGCATAATAAATGTGCAGTAAGAAGCTTGTTCATTATGACAGACTCGGCTTATTATATTCACTAATAAAAAGTGGCTTTGAAATTTACTTACTAACAGAAAGGAAGGAAGGAGAAAACACGCAAGCGGAAGAAAATAAAGGGACACAAAGGGCAGGACGACGCCTCTGGACCGGTTCAGATTTCAAAGGTACCAACTGCTGTTATTTCACTTTGATTCACTTTTGACTTGCTATGAATCAATCATTATTTATTAATGACAAGTGTAATGACAACATAAAGTTCTCTGTTTCTTCAGTATCTCAAAGAAAAGAAGAAAAGTGGCAAGTACAGCATGATTTCAGGGAAGAAGATTAAAATGAAAGTGAAAAAATCAAAGAAGGATAAGCAGGTGGGTTCTTCACTCTGCAGATGCTAATGACAGAGAATGCAGGAAAAACAGAAACCAAGCAGTTGAAAAATTATTTTGGTCAGCTGGTCAAAACAAAAACAGATGTCATGTGACCTAGCTTGACATCTTATTAGCTATCAGTTTTCCAATATAAATCAAAGTTAAAGTTGTTTTTAATTCATCTGCTGTTTTCTTTAAAACAGAGGGACAAAAACAGAGCTGAACTTCTCGAGTTCTTAAACTCCACCTTCTGAGGCAGAATTGGATTATTTTGTTATTGGCCTGACCATCACTCAGGGACAGACCATCTTCAACTGCTAATGCAGTTTGTCCTGATATTACACAACAGTTCCTTAACCTAAGATCTTTATGCAGATGGTTATAGATGGTTATAAGATAACATACACCCTTTTTATTTTCCTTTAAAACTGTCCTGCAATATGTGTTTATATATGATTAAATGTACCCTATGAGGACTGTAGCTTTGATGTAACGTTACGTGTTACTAAAATTGTATAAAACATGTCATCACAAAGGAAACATGTTTTTGTATTTTAATTTTTTAGTTCCCACCTCAAGTAAACAGTTATTAAATCTCAGACTTGGGAACGAATTGTTCTGAAAATCAGAGGGAGTGAATAATGTTCAGCTGTGTTTAAAGGGATATTTCACACCTCTCTGGATGTTTCTGCTGCTGCTATCCATATAGTGAGAGTGATAGATGACCAGAGTCGACCAATCACATTCATTCTGTTCAGAAGAACAGCAGCAACATTCTGTTTCTAAAAATCATACAGGTGTTAAACAACATTATGACACTCATTTTTCAGTGAATTATATGCTTCTTTATCTTTTACCAGATACAGTGAGTTCTGTTTCACAGTTGTTTCAGACTCAACAGTGTAGAGTTGCTCCTTTGTTTTGTTCCTTGTTTTTGCTGATAAGCTGTATTTTCTTAAGGCAGAATTTAGTGGCGCTGTAAGCAAATAGTTTATAGATGCAGCTGACTGTTCCTGTGACAATAAAAAAAATTTCCACTCTAAGTGTTTGTCTTTACTTTTGTAGCTTCTCAGACAGAAAGGTTTGATTCTGCATTCACTAACACAGTGTCATTTTGATAAAAACACTTACTGTATACTTACTGTAAGTACATTAGTGTAACAGCACATTGTCTATTTACAAACTGACATCATGTACGTTGTCTTGAACCCAGTGTTTAAGGAAATGCAGATCTGCTACTCTTGATTAAACACAACATGCCATTATTAGAGACCTGTGCCGGATAATGTTGTATGTTGTGTTACTGTTTATGTTAGAAGCAACTGATCTCTAGACGTAACTGCATTGATCTTTATTTTGCAAGATAAAATGAAACATTAAAAATGTTTTATAATTAAACACTATTGACAAACTTAAATTACACGAAATTAGAGTGAATTAATTAAATTCACACAAACAGTTGTTTTAATAAGATTCAGAGGACGTTCACAACACACATACTGGCAAGATTGCATAAACAAGCAAAATATTATCACATGCTTATATTACAACATTACAAGCTAACGTTGGGGTCATTTTAAAACATCCTTTATTGCAAAGGTCAGTAGAAAGATTAGAAATTGCCAAAATACTAAGAAAAACTTCCTGTTGGATTTATTCCTGTTGAATCTACCTGTTAAATTCAGTATAACTGAGTTTAGTTGTGGGTCCTGGGCCTATGATAAGAGGGGCCCACTGAACCCTACACTGCTGGGCATTTGTGGTCTGCTCATCATTTTGTCCTGGGCTCCATGTTTTGTCCTAGGGCAGCCCTGGGCTGTTGTTGTAGGGTGTATTTGCTTTTCTTAAATCATCTCTATGCAATATTTGCATGTGTATTTAGTAGTGTTTAAAAAAAATTGATGGCTGATTTCTGCCTGCTGCATATTTATAAAGCCACTCAAAATGATAAAAGCTATATTTAAAGTGTGACTATATGAACTGTTATGCCCTTTAGAAGATTTATTCACTTCACCTGCTTTATAAGACTTAAGTTTTACTTCCTACTGAGCATGTAAGAGCAGCAAACCTCTTCACACTTACAAGTCCAAAAACAAACACATCGCAGGTAAATGGCAGGAGTACCAGACAGCTTCTGACTAAATCTCATTTAAGCTTTTCCGTTGATTCCCTTGTGTCGAAAGTCTGGCATGCTCCACACGCGCTGAGCTTTCTCAGCTGTCGGAGTGCGGCCCTTCTCAACATCACCACACACGGTCTTCACATCCACGCCATCTTCCTCCGAGCTGTAACGGTTTGATTTCAGTCCCAGGGTGCTGCTGAAGGGCTTGATCCGCACACGGGACCTGAAGCTCAGCAGAGACAGGCTGATGGAGTGTCTGGTGTTCCACTGCTGGCTCAGACGCTGGACTTCCTGCTTATCCTGAACACGCTCCAGCGTTTCCACAAGCACCGAGTGGAAGAGTCCGGAGACCTCCTGCACCTCCGGCTCATTTCCCATCAGCACCTGTCGAAACCTGAGGATGGAACAAGAAGGTTTTCATTTCATTTTTTTCTATCATAAAAAATCAGTGTGTGTCTTTTTAAATTAAGCAACATACTATGACGGACAAGTTTGAAGTGTTCCTGTCAGTCAACAGTTAAATACATTTAAGACAAAAGCATGTTTAACAAAATGCTTGTGTAGCTCTAAAAGCTGACTAAATAATAATAATAATAATAGTTGCTGACATATTGTAAATAACATCAGATGGTAGTGAAGCCAGATTGATCGATCACAATTTATTATCTACAGAACTGAATTCAGGAAACTGTGTAAACGTGCAGGTTTTCTGTAATGTTGGTCAACTTTCTGACCGTGCCATTAGTCAGTTAAACATCACAGAAACAACACACTCTCAATCTGAACCTTCCTGCTCTTACACCAAACACTAAGATGCTCTTAAACTAGGTTTCCAAGCAACATCCTTACCTTTCTAATTAAACTAATTCATCAGTTTTTTTCCTTTTCTTCCATCTCCTTTTATCCTGTATAAGCTATCACTATATTATTCTCATTCCTCTTGTAGCTTTAGTTTAAGGTCTACACAAGAGGCTTTGGAAAAATCATGCTCCCTAACTCTAATGCCCCAGGAAACGGTGGGGGACACATCAGATATGCTGGAAGTGATGTTGCTCTGAGACTTTCAGCAGATTAGACATGTTAATGACATTTTAACCAACAGCACGAGTTTCTGGATCAGCATCAACCGTTCTAGCAGTCAGTCAGGATCAGGTTCTGGGCCAGTGTTGCTTTAGGACTGGGTGAAGGATCTCTGGTTTTAGGGGTAAGTTATGGTTCAGGTTACGGGGTTTAGGGCACCCAAACACAAAAGTAATAAATGACAGCATCTCAGGTGAGACCATGAAAGAGCCGTTTCCACACTCCTGAACAAGTGATAACAGCATCAGCACCTGCATCAGATGAGACGTGTGGTTCAAGTTCACATCAGAGTCAGACAAACCCTTCTGTGCTGTTCTGGAAACAGTCTTCACAAAGACGGCTTAGTAAACTGATCTCATCCTTATGCTGAGAACGAAGCGTGCAGTGTGGAGCAAGCCCGGCCGACACGTCCCCCGGACCGTGTGTCGCAGCTCTGTGGGGCAGATCGCAGAGAGATGGAGCATTTGACCGCGCATTGCTCCAGGCTCAGTCGCTCTTCCTCGCTGATCGTGTGTGCGGGGCGGGGTGGTCCATCTTCAGCCTCTCATGCTGGTCGTCTCGCTGTCGCTGCAGCCGCGCCGCCTCCTTCATCCGCCAGCCGAGCTCCAGCATCAGCGTGCCGGTCGCCACTTCACGGGCTCCCGCCGCGGCCTCCGGCAGTGCGGCTCGCTCCGGCTGAACCAAGACACGCTCACCTTTACCTGCAGCGGTGCGGTAGACGTTGTCATGGATACACAAAATAAAACAGCACCCTGACAGAAAGCGACGGGTTTGCAGGGCTTTCATTTCGCTTTTTACACGGACGTACTGTAGTAACACGGGAGCGCTCACCTGACATCGCAGGCCGACCTCACAGCTCAGTGTGTGGAGTCTGTGCTTCACATTCTGGTTTTGTTGTGTTGCGTCAAAACAAAAGCCCTGGAGTGTGACGTCATATCCGGCTCGTCGAAGCGTCCAAAGAAATGCTGCAGGGCCAAAGCAGCACCACTGTTGCTGTTTGTGGGTCAGCTGGGCTGCTCAAACACAGGCATTACAGAGCCTCAGTGTGAACAGGTGCTGTTTCACAGCTGACAGATGTCAGTGTTGATGAGTCTGATGACAGCTCAATACTACACCTCTCATTCAGATCAGATCCTAATGAAAGTACAGCTTCAGAGAATGTCAGAGTTTACCAGAAACAAACAATCACAAAACGCAGTGGCTTCATCTAGCAATGAAACTAAATGGAGATTTGTTAGGTCAGATATCAAAGTCCGATTAAAAAGTTTATGATTTCTACATTTCTATGAACCCAATAATTTCTGTTTCTCTGTGTCTGCATTCAGATAGACATATAAGTCTTAGTCATGTTGCCCTACAGTGTTGTGATGACTTAGTTTGATTTGATATAATTAGATGTTCCATAAGGAACTATGCCTGTAAAATAAAAGTTATACCCTTAAAATCTACCTAAATGTCTCCAAATATCACCAGAAAAATTACCATTCTCAAAATACAAAGTTTGAAATCTCTGTCTTGAATTCATTAGCTCTGAGCTCAGGCACCCACTCCTGCTCTCTGCTCGTACTCTACCTGCGACAGTCATTCATTTCTCACTTGTTTTTCTTACCTCGAGATGTGATCCTGTTGTCTTGTAGGGCTTGTGGATTTGTAATGGCCCAGGTCACACTTCCCCTCGGAGCTTCGCCTCTGAAGTGCCTCTCTGTTGGCGGTTGCTATAGCGATGCTTCCCAAACTTATTCTGCAACATGCATCATCAGCTGAAAGCAGGTTGGGGGGGTCATGTGCTGTATAAAGAGATGATGAGGCTGTGTGGGCTACATGTCATGAGACTGAATTACGAGTTATCTGGTAAAGGCCTCACGCTCACTCTGTTTTTCTCAGTTATAATCATTATAATTTACAGTGAACTGCCCTACTGTAAATGAGATCATATGAACTGTTACAAACAATTACATGCTAATGCAAGATTAAACTGAAATATGTACATGACTTTGACATTGTTTTAGTATTTTGTGTGCTCCCATGAGTTAACAATTCCTACATTTGATTGGTGACCTAGAAACAGTGCAGAATATAAATATATGCAGTCATTTATTATTGGTCAATTAATAATGACCAGTCATTGTTAATATAGGTTAATACAGGGTGTGTTAATATTTAAAGGCCTGCTGTAACGTTTCTCTGAAGATAACAGATGGACACAGGCATGTTTTTAGCATGAGCTCACAGCTCTGCAGTGGACTAGAGGACAGCAGATGAATTTAACCCCAGCAGATGTCTCAGTGTAGCGGTGAAACATGACATGAGGCCAGTCACTCAGTGTCAGTGACTCAATCCACTCACACAGAATGACACAGAATTTATTACATGTGTAAATAACGCATTATTTGACATGGTTTGTACATAATATAATGTGATGCTGTGAAGTCAGTAGAGTCTGACCTCAAACTGGCTTCTCTCAGATTCTCGGTGACTGTTCATCTCTCAGTGATCAGCAGGTGGAGACTTTTACTGCTGGCACACAACAGTTACAGCTGAAGATTCAGTTTGTAAATTTGTGATGTATTTTCTGTTTTAAAGTTGTGGTGGAGAACAAAATGTAAATTAGTAAATTAGCATGTTGCAAAGTTAAATTTGCTGACAAACAGAGAGACAGACAGAGGGAGCGAGAGAGAGGAGGAGGGAGGGAGAGAGAGAGAGAGAGAGAGCACTAATGTGTCATGCCAAAATACTGATTCATTGTTTAGGTATTTGAAAATATCATTGGAGATTTTCTCATTCCTGCACTGATGCCTGTTGCTGATCAAGTAAAAGCACAGATCAGAGGTGTAAACTCTTACTTGTTTATACATGCATCAATAAATCTCACTGCTCATCTTGTCTTAACTTTATTCTCCTTATTATCTTTAATCAAACAATCTCATTTAATACTGATTCATGGTCTCACATACACTGACTATGATGGACATGTACATAATTGATCGATTAAGGTACATATTCTTGTGAAAAACAATAAAATCAGTAGAACAGACTTTAACTTCTTAACTTGCTTCCCAACTTTAAAGTTTTGAAAAGCAGTTGATCTCTCTGTTTATTTCTGTGTCCTCACCAGCAGGTGGAGACTTTTACTGCTGGCACACAACTGTTACAGCTGAAGATTCAGTTTGAAGTTGTATTTACAAAAAGTGGGAAAGTAAATGAACATGTGGGAGTGATACGGTTCCTTTTTGTAGGTTAAGCATCAGTGATTCTGTAATGATGGTCTGAAGTTTCAGACAGACAGATACATGGTACACAGTGCCTGTGTGTGAAAGGGAGTCAGAGAGAGCGAGAGAGAGCACTAATGTGTCAAATTTTTATTGTGTCAATATTTAAATATCTGCCCTTAATATCATTGAAGATTTCCTCACTCCTGCACTTGTAGTTGCTGATAAAACTGAACCACAAATTGTTGGTGTAAATTCTTGTGCATTGTTGGAATTTCCCTGAAAAAAGGAACACGGAACACAGACAGGAAGAGTCGTGTCACATGTTTACTGTGATTCACACTCGTGAATGTGCCTCATCAAACTGCAACCAAGACATTGTGTTGCAACATCCCGATCTCCTCTTTAAATCTCACAATTTTACTTTTAATTTACAACTAAATATTAAGTATGAATGCAGGTCATCTGATCTTGGAGGACATTTGCTGACATGAGGTTTCCTTCACTGGCCTTTGCTCAAGATGCTTCATCTCAACCAAACTATGATCCTGGATGGAGCATCTGATCTTGATAATGCTGAGTGATAATGAGGAGAGATTAACTATCCACATAAGATAATGTGTCAAAAGCAAGAGCTCATAATAGGGCAACATTCAACACAACAGATAATAAATCTTCATTCCTCCTATATTCACACCCTCCAATTTGACTTTAAAGATTTGTCCAAACTGTCCATTGTTGGATTGGCCATTGTTGCACAATGAAGCAATGATGTTTAGATGTTAGATGAGGGTAAAGTGTCTTGGTTAGGTGAGATCGGCTGGTCTGTAGAGGAGAGAGGTGGATACATCCTGAACAGAGCGCTGTAGAATCTAGAGTCGCTCAGTAAAGACCAGTGAAGCTGTGGGTCACATGATGAGTCCATTTGATTCTGACTGAAAAATCAGACTCACCTATAGTGTGAATTAATGCTTTTCCTTCAAGAGCTCTCAGATAATCTCACATGTTGCATAAGCACTGAAAAGAGATTTGCTGTCTTTCACTGGTTACAGGTTTATCAGTGAACTCTGGGTTTTTATGGCTAATGCAACAGAATGCTGATGCTAATAATCTCAGGGATGTTTTGTACTGGTTTCTGTACTTATGCAATGATCCTCATGTTTCAGGTCAGCAGGTTGGCATTATTTTGTTCATTTGTTTTGGCCACATGTAGAATCAACCGATGCACAGTGTCTTCTCTTACACTGCTGTAGCAATGGGCCACTTCTCTAGACATTTAACTGAGAGCAGATGTCACACATTAGCTGCTAGAAATCACTGCCTTGAAGTTCAGTAATCTCACATGAAACATTTACAGCTGTTGTACACACACACACACACACCGTCACACGCTTATTGCTCATGAAGGAACGTGCACAAAACAGCAGCAGTGCTACAGCAGTCTGCCGGGCAGCAGGAAGAAAGCGCAGCACATCCAGCACCTCATCCCTGCTGTACATGTCTCTACCTACATGTGTTTCTCTCTCCAGACTCACCCATGTGTATGTGTGCGAGCTCAGACCTGCTGTGATGTCACGCTGGTGTCTTAATCTCACGCCCCTGTACCAGCTGCGAGCGGAATGTATGAGGCCAGGCTGAGGTTCTGCAATGTGACCATTCTCCTGCAATATCTGTGCAATGTAATACGACAATTAATACACAATATACAATTATGACATTACAGAAGGATAACGTGAAGAACACCCATACAGAAATCTGTTACAGTTAATGAAAATATATTTATATATGCCATATATGTTTTTCTTCCCAATATATTCACAAATATTTTTGCAATGTATTTCAGTACTAAAGAATTTGTCATTTCTGTAACAAATATGAAATATTTCTGCACAACTTGAGTTCCTACATTGAGTATGAATCTGTCAGTTTGTAGTTTTCCACTACAAACCTTTAATTTTAATATACATGTTCAATAAATTGTGTAATTAGAAATATCTACCTATATGTTCACAAATAAACCTATCAGCTGTATTTTTTAAATGTATGTTGAAGTACTGTATCAGATTTTATGTTATAACTGCTGTATGAAGTGTGTTGTACTGACTGACCTCAATGTCTGATCAAAGTCTGCAGGTGACTGAGCTTTACAGTCTGATCTCACCTCCCACTGTAGCACAGGCCACGCTCCTTCTCTTTAATCTAACAGACTGTGAAGGTACTGATTTCATTTTGTGTCATTTTCCATCCGTACGTTTTACATGATTCACAGCAATATTGGAATATGCTTGTGTACATATGACAATCAGTATATTCCAGAAAAAATACATGATTTTCCAGCTATTCCCTTAAAAATACTTATACTTTGAATTTTCAGTCATTTACAATTCATTAACTCTCTTTGTTTAAATAATGTTTTTACTCATTTGTATGTTAACATTCTTACTATGGTTTTAAAAGTTTTTCACTTCCTAGCCTCAGAAATGTCTCTTGGTGTTTCACAATTTCACAATTGTATTTCATATTTTCTTTTGGACATTAGAAAATCAAAATGTTTTGTTACAATGGATATTCTTAATAAGGTATTTACAGGACCCAAAATCAGGTTAACAACATTTACATAATGCACACCTAAAAAATGTAATATTACTAGAATTAATACATGACACCCACACATTATATATGAACTTGTTTGAACTTGTACTGAGATTGTAATATTCAGAGATTTCACTGACTGCCTCTGTTCTTGTACAGTGGGAGAGATGCTTGTATGGGGTTCATGTTATGCTGTGTGCAGGAATAGAGGCTTTTGCTGGACAGATATGTCATGTGACGGGGCTTAGATGAGGACAGAGTGCTGCTGTGTGGGAATGATTATCAGAGTGCTGTGACTTGAATCTAACAGTGGAAAGACCTGATTCTCTCTCGCTCTTCTGTTCATTTAATTGCTCTGAATTCGTTTCATTATGACTCTGCAGTAACAGGCTGAATGCTCTTTCTCTGAACAGAACAGCACTGCTGTGACTTTTCTTACAGATATCACGTTTCTATCACTTATTTTACTACAAACACAGGCAACACTGCTTACCTTTCCATTTCATAAGCTTTTGAAAGACATGAGACAGCTCCAAACAGCATGTCTGTGGTCCTCTGAAGTGTTACTGCAGAAATGAAACTAGTTTTTGTGGAAAAAGTAACACGAACACAAATCTTAGTGCTTAAAAACTGCTACTACAGACTTTATCATTCAATCTTTTATTCCGCAATGGAAAGTTTTGCAGTAACTAGTTATTTTACCTTGAAGAAGTTTGAGCCAGTCACACTGTGCAACGTGTGCAAGTCAGCTGGTAAATGAATCCTGTCCTTGTAAGCACATCACAGGAAAATATGGGAAGGTTTTAGAGCAGTAGAAATATCCATATAGAACAAGCAGCCCAGACTGACTGCTGTACATTTAACAGTAATTTTAAATCTACTTACAGATGCATCAGGAAGGAGCTGCTAGAAAACTAGGATAACCACTTTTTTTTTTTTTTTTTTGCAAAAAGTTGATATATACCATAATATATAACAACAAAACCAAACAATTAATGTTTTGAGTGTATCACACCACTTTTAATGTAAATCTTTTGAGCTGACCTGTAACTGATCAGTTGTCAGCATTACAAGTTTATCTTTGCTCTGAAATAGTTTTAATTTTCACTTGTTTTTTACATTTGGTGAGTTTACTAAACTTGACCTGGCCTAAATTAGTTTTATGCAGATGTTCTATTCATTAAATTCTTTCACTTATTTCTATAGCCAGTAAATCTGTGATATGTGCCTCTCATAATAAACTTGCTTCTTTGAAAAGGCGACAAAACAAAAATTTGGATTGAACGGTTTTAAGCAAGCATTTAATTCACAATGATACATTTGACAGGAATATATCAAAACACTTTAGCTGGTGTGGTAAAGTCTCCAGTGGTACAAACAATCTGTCTGCATGTATTGTTTAGAACTTTCATCTACTCTAGAGATTTCTACAAAACAACTAAAATAATAAAGACATATACATTTCCAAGTGTTGCATAACTTGCATATTCTCACCCATTTATAACCAAATGCTGAAGTATGTAGATATAAACAGTGTAGTGAGGAGATTTTTTTCCAATAAAGGCCACTGAGTAGATTGTGCGACAGCCTGAAGGAACAGCCAGTGCCCATTCCCTAGTTCAAAAAGAAACTCACTTGTTTACAAAAGTCACTTGGTCTCTGTCTCAAAGCTTTCATTATTGGAACAATTATATTTGGTCATGCACAGTTGCCACATGAGAATTTGTCACATCTGAGGAGGTCCCTTCTCTTCAAAAACAACCTGATAACATACAAATGATGTTCAGCATCGTTTTGATTGACAAAACAACAGAAGACGAGAGCCATCCATCTGTAGAAAAACTATAACAAAGAACTGTCTAGTTCCCACACTGACTAGATTCAGTGTTCTAACAGCAGCTGGAATTATAGGCATGGTGAAATACTGTCAATGTCTAACAAAACAGATCGTGTAAAAAGATTTAACAGCAATCTTTAAAAACATCACATCTAAAAATACTCTGGGTTAAAGCATAAATCATTTGTTTTGAGAGAGGCAAAAAGAAAATCACATTTTTACCCCTACTTTCATATTACCAAATCTAAATCTTTCAAAAAATTGAAAAAATAATTACCAATAACTTAAATACATAAATTATTATATCTCACAAAATTGAAAGGTTGAACATGCCTAAAAAAACAGTGTGTGAAAGAAAAACAAAAACAGATGAGGAGAAAAATACTGGTCCAGACGTTTCTACTTGGTCCAGCAGCCGGACTTTTAAATGGCATGTTGTTGCATTACATCCACAAGAAAAAGATGTGAGCGTCTGACGTCCTGTATGAAGAGAAGCTTTGGCACAGACACACCAATCAGACAATGCAGTAAACACACATGCAGAAGGTCTTGCTATCCTGCCTACTGACAGTGTCTGTATGTTTGTGTGGTATCTAGAAGACAGAACTGTGTGTGTGTGTGTAATGAGTGTTTGAGGTCTTCTCATAACATGGTAGAAATCAACTAATCCCAAACACACCGGTACCCAGAACCTCACAATGATGACTCCATGTCCCTGGTGATCATCACAGCTGCTTCAGGCTTGACTGTGGTCTCCACAGACTCGCTGATTATCTCCAGTGATGTTGAGGCAGAAACTGAGGGTGCTGTTGGGGTTTTGGCCTCGCTTGATTTCTTCTGCTCTGAATCCCCGTCAGGCTGTTTGGCGCTGTCCGTGGCGCCGCAGCAGAGCTTCGGGGCGCACTGCGTCCTGCAGGAGAGCTCGCAGAGGGACGTGCGAGACTCAGAGTTCACCGTGACGAACTCCGGCTGAATGGTCGTGGCGTGGATGCCCTCATCGTGGAAGAAGTCCTTGATGCGTTTGGCCACGTCCATGTAGGAGGCAGGGTCATGGCATTTGATATGCGCAGTGGCGATGATACGGCTGCCTGCCAGCTGCCAGATGTGCAGTTCGTGCACGGCCAGAACGCCCTCCAGGTCTCGCAGTCGAGCGTTGAGCTGATGCATGTCGATCTGCTTGGGGACGGTCTGAAGCAGGATGAGCGCGGACTCCTTCAGCAACGGGTACGTGGTGTAAAGGAGGATACAGACCATGATGATGCAGAGCGTGGGGTCCAGATAAAGCACCCAGCAGGGCCCCGCTGCCAGTGTGTGATTAGTTGCCAAGCTGCTGATGTTGTCGCTGAGTGAGTGGTCCATGCAATGCTGACCGGTGCAAGGGTTCTCGCAGGGCGTGCCGGGCTCGCAAGGCTTCCACACGAAGGTGAAGATGAGGGCGTTGACCACCACAATCACCGAACCGAGAGCGTCTCCCAGGACGTGCAGAAAAACACCCCGCATGTTGAGCTGGGAGGCAGAGTCTTGTCCGAGCTCTTCATACGGAGCGCTGCCATTCAGCTGCAAATCCAAGTCACTATGACACACCTCTGAAAAGCAGAAGAATAACAAGTGTGACTCTTCATGCAAAGAGAAATTCCAACATGCTGCAAGTCAAACTGGAAAATAAACTGGAAAAATTGGGAAATTTTGCTAATGCTAAAAAACAATTTTGCATATATTTTAGGGGTGACTATATTTACAATATCGTACAGCCTTGAATGCCTTTATAAGGGTTATCACGTAAGAAAATAATTTAGATATAGTTTCTAATATGTAAACAGTAACAAAGCATTGCTATTCAAACCAGCTATGGGTGTTGTGCAGTGATACAACAACATATTGTAATAGTTTAAGTATAATCTTGGCAGTAAGAGCAGAGCACTGACCCACCAGGATCAAGAACTATCAGCTATTCTCTGAGGTTAGAACAGTTCACCCAAATTTAAAAACAACTTTCATCACCTGCAAAGCTCACATACAGAATCAGAAGACTTTTCATTTTCAGGTGAACTATTTGTTTAACAAATTCTTACAGTCTCATGTAACTACAGCTGGTCCAGCCTCACTGGTAGCTAACATAACATTGAGCTCATTTAAAACATGCCTGCACAAAACCTCAACCTGTGGTCTGGACCTTCTGTCTATTCATTCAACACATCTGTGGTGAGCTGATCTTTCACTGATGTGTGCTCATCTCATGGGCTGTCTTAAACAAGCAGGCAGACAAATTCCTCCAGATAAGCAGAGCAGCTGTTTTGACATGTATTTGAAATAATCTGCTTTCAGATTATCAAATGATTTCAGAGAATCAAAAGAGTGCTGCAGTCAGATAAAGCAGACAAAAGCACACTGAATGCATGGAAATAAGACACACTGACCTCACTGAACAGACAAACTCTGTTCTGTGATACTGACTCAAGAGAAACCTGCTGAACAGACCTCAGTGCACCACCGACAACCTCCATACCACAGACATGCAACATGACTAGATGTTGTGTGACTGTAATGGATTACATGTTCGGATCTTGTTCCCACATTGTAAACAGTTATTAACGTTTGCTTGTCGTAACCATATATAAAGATGTTTACATGCTTTTGGAAACCTTCAGGATGTCTCTAACGAGAAGCAAAGCTTGATCAGAAGTGTTGCAAACGTTGCGCAAAAAGAGACGCAACATCCCAAAGCTTTAATATCACTAACAATCCGTCCGCTTCTGTAACGTCATGAAAACGCTTTAATGAGAACAAAACCCGACTTTACCCGCTCTCGTGCGATCCGGATTAACGCCGTTCGGGCTGCAGTTGTGATTCCCGACCAGATTGTTGGTCTCTTCCCCCGCGGCCCGACTGTCCTCCAGCGCCTCAGACCTGCGGGCTCTCCCGGTCTTGTGTTTCTTGTTTCCCCCGTGGCCGTGTCCGTGTCCTCCGTGGGAATGGCCGTGCCCGCCGCCTCCGGCGTGGCCGTGGAACAGACAGAGGCCGAGCAGGTTGACCAGCAGCCCCGCGGCGCCCACCCCGATCACCACCGCGGGCTTCTCGATCTCGTGCGGTTCCGTGAAGCGCTCGATGGCCTCCAGGATGATGGTGAAGCAGAGCGCGGTGAGGAACACGGCGTTGACCAGCGCGCCCATCACCTCGGCCCGGATCCAGCCGAACGTGTTCTTGTTGGTGGACTGGGTCTGTTCAGAGAAGCGCACCGCCACCAGAGCCACGACCAGCGCGATCACGTCCGACAGCATGTGGAAAGAGTCGGACAGCATCGCCAGAGAGGCCGTGACCCGGCTGACCACCACCTCCACGATGAAGAAGCCGAAGGTGAGCGACAGCATGCACAGCAGGCGGACCCGGTTCGGAGCGCAGGCCATGACTCCACCGCGGGCCGAACTCGACACAATGAAGCTTTATCTGACGCGTCCCGCGGTTACACTCCCATCACCGTTCCGAGCGGCGGTCTGTACGCGGCGCGTTGCAGGTCCGGCTCGACTGACCCGATGGCGCCGCTCGTCTGCGGGCGGATGAAACTTTGCACCCGAACCGGCGAACTTTCCACACGGAACTCGAGCGGCGTCTGTCCGCGCCCAACGCCGCCTGCGATTGGCGGAGAGATAGGGACCGAGGAAAAGTCCACACTGCGTGAAAAGCGAAGAACTGGGCGCGTCATCTTAGCCTCTCCCTTGACACGATCAAATCCAAACATTTAAACGAAACAAGGAGTCTAATGCGAACCACCTCTTTATTATTAATAATGCAATAAAACAGCATCACATCTACAGTGCAGCACATAGTACTTAATACAATCATCCACTGTAATGCCCATCTCAACACATATTACATGACAACAAAATATATGGACTGATTGAGCTAGAAAAGACCATTTCTCCACTTTACTGTACATTCAGAGAATCAACACAAGACAAGCCCTGCTAATGTCCTACTGCAGCCCGCTGAGAGCCTCCTGACTGACTCTCAGCCGCAGCGTTTCAGCAGTACATGCTGTCAGCGAAGGCCCAGCATCTCTCTGGGCTTCATCAGGTGGAGCTTTTCATCTTCACCAGCAGCCTGAACTCGCATGTTAGTGCACGGCTGCCTCCTCACAGCACAATGAGCCGTTCTCTCAGGTCTGCTCTTCTCCTTACCATCACCTGCAAAGTGAACCCGTTTCTTTCCTGGAGAGATGTTCTCTACATTCTCTGTTGACAGACAGTTATAACAATTAATGCCACACACACACACACACACACACACACACACACACACACACACACTGTAGTCATAACAGCCTGTATAACATTAGACTATCACATTTCAGCTGAGTCATGTTTTCTTGTCATTCTTTGCACACTGCACTTATCAGCCTGTACAGATGCAGTTACAGATATCCCCTCAACAGGGAGAAACATTTCAAGCACTTTTCAAGCCTTTTAAAAAGAGCAATGAAACAGATCAACAAATATGGCACTTGTCACTCACAGGGTTAACTGTGGTACTATAGAAAGGTTTTATACCTGTATCACTGGCGAGGATTGGAGATGGCGCCCTCTGCTGGCGCATGAAATTACAGGCTCTCAACAAGCTCTCAGCTCTGTTAGACAGATGAAGTTACAAGTAGTACAGAACGTACACTGTTTGTGATAAGTTTTTTTTGTTTATGTGTGATCACATCTTTAACCCAACCACATGACTCTTGTAAAGAGTATTTACCTCGCCAGCTTTTCATCTGACTGCTGTTCTCTGACGCACAGCTCCTGTTCCCTCTCTGACACAAAGAGAAAGATCAGATCCATTAACAGCTCAGTGAATCAGACACAGCTGGTAAAACAGAAGACATGCTGTCTGCTGGGGTCTGGTTTGATGCCTGATGTGAAACGAGAGGTTCACTCATAACAGATTTTGTCAACACTGATACAGTGACTAAATTGGAAGTTTAGTTTAGTTTTCAAAACTGATATATTTAATAAAGGAAACTGAATATCATTTATTACTAAAACACTCATTGTTGTGAATGTGTAACTATAACTGTTACTGTATTGTGTCCCACAAGGAATCGTTGACTGTTTTTATTTTATGTCTATAGTCCAAAACCTCTTGATTTTTGCCAGAATCTGACCGTTGCAAAAGATGTTCTCAGCCTCAGTAGATACAACATTCAGAATGTCACATAAAAACTGCTGGATGGAAATGCCATGATGCACATCAATTCTAAAAATGTGCATCAAAAGTGCTTAGTGATATTTACTAAGCAAAAAGTGCTAAGTGATATTTAGTGCCAATTTATCAGAAAGTTACGATTTTGCTCTGTTTGACTCACTGGATGGAAACAGTATTCACAAATATTTTATTCAATATCCCAGTTGTGCGTTTAAGTAAATTCGCAATTTGGAACAAAGCACAGCTTTTGTGACAGTCGTGTCTGAACAAGGCCTGTAATGCTGAAGTTGAGCACTCACGCTCTAGTCTCTGCTCTCTCTCTTTAAGGCTCTGCTCGCGTTCTTGGAGAATCTGCTCCTTCAGCCGCAGCTCTGCCTGCAGCTGCGACTCCTGCGGCTCTGTGTCTGCTGACCTGCGCCGCTGCTTTTCCTGAATTTTTCTGCGCTCCTCAGCCACATAGCCAGAGATAAAGCTGCTCTGCAGGATGGACTCCACTGAAGGTCTCAGGTAGTCCTGACATCAGAAAACAGTGGCATGAGGACCAGAGCGACTGTCTGACTCACAGAATGTAAATTCTCAGTTGGATTTCAGATTTACTGGTCATGGAATGGCTGCTAGAAAGACTCTTTCATTAACCCATTTCACATCACATGACGACTTTGACCTGTTCAGCCTTCAGACACGTCATACTAAGAACAATCCACAGTCTCCTTCAGCCACCTTACCCACCTCCTGCTGAAAATGAACGTACCTTTAAGTAAAGCATCTTTGACAGAAGTGTGTTCAGATCCTCGGAGTATCGGTATGGAATTCTTCTGAACCTCCCTTCTCTGATTTTTCCAGCCAGCTCAGTTTGGTTGTATGCTGTGAATGGGGGACTGAAAAACAAAAACCAAACTGCAAGTTTCTATATTTATAACTGTGCATAACCACAGTAAACATAGTAGATATTTGTAAAAATTAGTGTGTGTGTATGTGTGTGTGTGTGTATATGTATTTATTTATGACATGATATATTTCAAAATTATATATATAAAAATATACCAAAACATTTACTTACGATAAAGCACATAGTTCGTAGAGTAAACATCCTAAAGACCATATGTCAGATTTTTCATTGTAGGACATGCGATTAATCTGTTCCTGAACATTAAACAGTGAAAATATGAATGATAATATTTGATTTACTTTTACTGCATAACATCAAGTCTTGAAAGAAACAATTATGATGAAACTGTAACACATCAAAATAAATGCATGTTATGACATGAACACTGAGCTGCAGTTATGTTTGGACAGGCGGGACGTACTCCAGCCCACAGGAGCATTCTTGAGGTGGGCTGAGATCAAAAAGCACAGCATGCCATTATTAACAAATGTGTGGAAACATGAAACCTAGAGCAGATGTACTTTGTTTTTACCTCTGACCAGACTCCAGCATATGGATGAATCCACTCTGAAATTACTCTCACTTTAATCCCACATTCATTTTCACTCTCATATTCTTCATGAGCACTTTCCCAAGTATGACTTGTTTTATTGTCTTCATTTACACAATTACACATAATTTACATCATTCTTATTACTTTTTTATTATGTTAGTAAAATTTTTGACCCAAAAAGTCAAAATGTAGTTTTCTTGGCCATCTCTCACTCTGACCTTGTCAACCAGTGCCGTGTGTTATGAGCACAAATCTGTTCGACTGACCGTTGATAAAGAAGGGAGGGGGCGTTTGGGAAACCTGTTTGAAACTGGTCATATTTTTGCAGTTCTCTTTGCTGATGCTAAGGGTGCACACTCTCACTTTACCACAATAAACTTCATTTACAACACAAACTTGAAAGAACCGACTGCAGCTTGAGATGAAAGCACACTTACTGGAGACATGTAATATGGAGTTCCCACAAATGTTTTAGCGAAACTTGTGTCATGGTTGAGTATCCGAGCTAACCCAAAATCTCCCAGCTTCACATTCTGTTTGCCATCCAGGAAGATGTTTGCAGGCTTCAGGTCTCGATGCAGAACGGTACTGCTGCCGTTATTTCTACCGTGACATTCTTTCAGCGCCAGCGACAACTGCGCCAAAACTCGCAGGATGAATTCCTCCTCCAGGTAACGTCTGAAAAAGTGAAAAGAAACATTTATGTATTCAGGAGATACATTTTACCAACATGTGCATTCCCTGAGCATCGAACCCATGACCTTGCCATTGCTAGCGCTATACCGAACTACAGGAAGACTGTTGTAAAGCACAGGAATGACTGTCCAATCACCAACTATTAGCTCATAATGTTGGTGTACCTGTCTTTGATGCATCTGTTGATGAGGCTGGCGAGATCTCCGCCCTCACAGTGCTCCATCACTATATATAACCTTGTGTTGGTGCGGTCTATGATTCGGTCGTAGTATCGGACGATATTTGGGTGCTTCAGCTCACGGAGCAGATTGACCTCTGACACCAGCATCTGTTTTTCTGCCTCAGCCATAGTCCCATAGTCCAGCACCTTCCATACCAGGATCTGGAAAGATCACACATCAGAAATTATCCAGCTAGAAGCAACACCATTGACTACAATGAAACAGTGGTTTGCTGTGGCCAAAAACAACTTCTATAAAACACAAGGAGAATACAATTTCAAAACTATTCTGGTTGCTCTGTTCTGTGCAAATGACAAAAATAAGAGTATAGTAAACCATAAGAGTTTAACAAAAGAGGGCCATACAACTCATGTGTATTCCAGGCCATCTGCAGTCATAAGAATCATGCTTTTGAGTCAAACATTTATGATGAATCCCTCAGTCCAGAAAATGGTCTATTGGTCTAAATTCATCTCCACATTAAAACTTCTTTTATGAGTGCACTAGGAAGAACTGGAGGGGATGTCTAGATTTCCAGCAACCAATGACTTACAATTCAGTCTGACACTGAGTTATATGGTTATCATGCTTTCATGACTGTGTTGTATATATTGACATAAATGCTCTAGTTTTTATTTATTGTCAGTCCACAAACAAACACCAGCCAACACAGTATTCAGAATCTCTCCTTTCTCTATTCATAAAGACATGGGTTTTTATTTTTACCATTTCTTTAAACTTAACTTATATGATATATTTTATTGCAAATCTATTGCACTAGATAACAAATTATCTGTAAAATGACACAATCGAATAAGCAGAATATCAGATCAAGCATATCTAATGTAATGATATCTGTGTATTTTAAGCTGAGCTTTAGTGTCCAGATACTGCTCTTAGGTCACCACAGTGACGTCACATTATAAAATAATAACAATGCACCACGTGTTTCTCAATTACACGTGCACTTTTAATCAGTTTTACTGACCTTTCCGTCTGATTTCCTCTTGATTTTCTGGCATTTTCCATAAGAGCCGCAGCCAATGGTAAGCATCACCTCATAGTCTTCAGTGCAGGACGGCATCTGCCACACAGATGCAGCTCAATGATCCCACATGCGCACACTGACCCGCACACTGACCCGCACACTGACCCGCACACTGACCCGCACACTGACACGCACACTGACCCGCACACTGACCCGCACACTGACACGCACACTGACAGAAGGGTTTATTTGTGGGTTTACTTCTTCACTCACCGCGGCTCTCTGGTCTTCTCTTGGTCTGTGTCTGGTCTTCTCTGTGTCTGATCTTCTCTGTGTCTGGTCTGGTCTTCTCTGTGTCTGATCTTCTCTATGTCTTGTCTGGTCTTCTCTGTGTCTTGTCTGATCTTCTCTGTGTCTGGTCTGATCTTCTCTGTGTCTGGTCTGGTCTTCTCTGTGTCTGGTCTGGTCTTCTCTGTGTCTGGTCTGGTCTTCTCTGTGTCTGGTCTGGTCTTCTCTGTGTCTGGTCTGGTCTTCTCTGTGTCTGATCTGGTCTTCTCTGTGTCTGATCTGGTCTTCTCTGTGTCTGATCTTCTCTGTGTCTTGTCTGGTCTTCTCTGTGTCTTGTCTGGTCTTCTCTGTGTCTTGTCTGGTCTTCTCTATGTCTTGTCTGGTCTTCTCTGTGTCTTGTCTGGTCTTCTCTGTGTCTTGTCTGGTCTTCTCTGTGTCTGGTCTGGTCTTCTCTGTGTCTGGTCTTCTCTGTGTCTGGTCTTCTCTGTGTCTGGTCTTCTCTGTGCCTGGTCTTCTCTGTGCCTGGTCTTCTCTGTGTCTGGTCTGGTCTTCTCTGTGTCTGGTCTTCTCTTCTCTGCGTCTGGTCTTCTCTTCTCTGCGTCTGGTCTTCTCTTCTCTGCGTCTGGTCTTCTCTGCGTCTGGTCTTCTCTGCGTCTGGTCTTCTCTGCGTCTGGTCTTCTCTGCGTCTGGTCTTCTCTATGTCTTGTCTGGTATTCTCTATGACTTGTCTGGTCTTCTCTGTGTCTGGTCTGGTCTTCTCTGTGTCTGGTCTGGTCTTCTCTGTGTCTGGTCTGGTCTTCTCTGTGTCTGATCTTCTCTATGTCTTGTCTGGTCTTCTCTATGTCTTGTCTGGTCTTCTCTGTGTCTTGTCTGGTCTTCTCTGTGTCTGGTCTTCTCTGTGTCTGGTCTTCTCTGTGTCTGGTCTGGTCTTCTCTGTGTCTGGTCTGGTCTTCTCTGTGTCTGGTCTTCTCTGTGTCTGGTCTTCTCTGTGTCTGGTCTTTTCTGTGTCTGGTCTTTTCTGTGTCTGGTCTTTTCTGTGTCTGGTCTTCTCTGTGTCTGATCTTCTCTGTGTCTGGTCTGATCTTCTCTGTGTCTGGTCTGATCTTCTCTGTGTCTGGTCTGATCTTCTCTGTGTCTGATCTTCCTCGTTTCTACTGACAAACAAACAGACCCGATTTCAAACGTGCACAGAATCGCTGGGCGCTGATTGGCTGAGCCGCGCCGCTGCTGTGATCTCATTGGTCGATGTAACCACACAGTTTGGACGCTGCCGAGCGTCGAAGCAGCGCGAGAAAGCGCGAGAAGAGCGTCACGAACACGGAAGTGTTGAGCAACAGTCCGATTACTCAACATGACCGCAGCAGTATTATAATAAGAGCTGATCATCTGAACACCATCAGACACGAACCATCAGACACGAACCATCAGACACGAACCATCAGACACGAACCATCAGACACGAACCATCAGACACGAACCATCAGAGCGACCTGCTGCAGATCTGATGATAGAGGCCAGCATGAAGAAGAGTGTCCGTCCACGTGGTGGCAGCAGAGAGCGTGTGTGTGTGTGTGTGTGGTGTGTGTGTGTGTGTGTGTGTGTGTGTGTGTGTGTGTGTGTGTGATCGTGTGTGTGTGTGTGTGTGTGTGATCGTGTGTGTGTGTGTGATCGTGTGTGTGTGTGAGATCGTGTGTGTGATCGTGTGTGTGAGTGTGTGTGTGTGATCGTGTGTGTGTGTGTGTGTGTGTGTGTGTGTGTGTGAGTGTGTGTGTGTGTGTGTGTGTGTGTGTGTGTGGTGTGTGAGGGTTGTTTGTTTGATTTGTGTGTGTGTGTGTGTGTTTTTGTGCGTTTTTTTGTGTTGTGTGTGTGTGTCTGTGAGTGTGTGTGTGTGTGTGTGTGTGTGTGTGTGTGTGTGTGTGTTTTGTGTGTGTGTGTGTGAGTGTGTGTGTGTGTGTGTGGTGTGTGTGAGTGTGTGTGGTGTGTGTGTGTGTGTGTGTGTGTGTGTGTGTGTGTGTGTGTGTGATCGTGTGTGTGTGTGTGTGTGTGTGTGTGTGTGTGTGATCGTGTGTGTGTGTGTGTGTGTGTGTGTGTGTGTGTGTGTGTGTGTGTGTGTGTGTGTGTGTGTGTGTGTGTGTGTGTGTGTGTGTGTGTGTGTGTGTGTGTGTGTGTGTGTGTGTGTGTGTGTGTGTGTGTGTGTGTGTTGTGTGTGTGTGTGTGTGTGTGTGTGTGTGTGTGTGATCGTGTGTGTGAGATCGTGTGTGTGATCTATACAAAACCCTGTCACAAATATATGCACAAAAAGCAGGACAGGATGAATTCACTAACTAAAAATGTGCGTTTTATTTTTAATTGATAAACCAAAGCTTAATAAACTAACCTTTATTGCTTTATTGCTTTTCCCTCAATAATGAATATTTATTTAAGAGGCTCTGGTGGTGAGCATATGTGGGGCCCAGGGCTTCTACTGTCTGCATACAGTGCATGTGCTCAGGGAATCGGCTCACAACACAACCTGAGGGCCCTGGAAACTGCCCTGGTTCATAACCACTCCTGTCTGCTTCTGAGTGCTTATAAGCTGTGTGAAAAAAACATGCACAATCAAAGCCCTGGAGTCAATCAGTATGGACAGACATTTATGAACTTCAAAATGTTCATGTGAAATTCTGTTATTTATAGTTTGTTTCAGTTTATGATTTAGCCAGGTTTTGAATGCAAGATCCCTCACCAGGATTCATACATTTATCATTATTGGAATAAAACCTGTGATGTTACGTCTGCAAGTTTTAATGTGTCAGCACATAAGATGGATCCAGCAGAAACCTTCTTCATTTCACTGAACTTTAGTGAGAGTTTCTACTCACTCCAGTGTGACACTTGATCTGAATTAGGTCATTCCTACATTTTCACTGGCCAGGACACAAATATGTAAAACAAAGATGTCCAACTTGTTATATTTATAAATGTATATTTTTTTCATTTAGCCCAAAAACAAATTCTTAAATGTTTGTTTTATAGCAATAGCATACAGTGAGAAACAAAGCTAATTTGATTTTAATAGATTTCAACTTGTCCAAACTATTTAAAGTCCTCACAATTTTGACAAAAACTCACCTGTTAACTTTATCAAAGTGAATCAACGTATCTGACTTAACTTATCTGAATCAACACAATCTGCAAAAATATTCAATACCTCAAAGAAATCTGTTTTTCAGCGAGACCTAAAAATACATGTACACAGCAATAAATATAAACTGGAGTGATGGCACAACACTGATCCGATTCATTCTCATCATCATACTATTTGAAAATAGTGCTGTACTCTTTTTAAACTTTAAAGAAACGCTGACCCATCTCAAAAGGTCAGAATATTTTTTGTGCACCGTTTTAATTATTTTAAGCTTCACAACCCTGTTACCAAACATAAGACAGGCCGAATAACCCTGATTTGTGCAATTTTGTCAATTACTAGAAGTATACATTGTATAAAAATATTAAAACCTTAATTAATCAGTTAAAGTTCTTATAATACAACATAACAGAATGGGTAACAGGGTTGCAGATTTACTGTAAATTATGTAGTTAGGAGTTCTTATTATCCTTTTTGCATTCCACAACTTCAGCACCTGAGCTTGATGATTACAGTAAACGTGTATAACTGAGATCATCCACTTCTGCTGTTGAAAGACATCTGTGACGGCTAACAGATGAACCGATGTAACTCCTCTGAGGCTTCAGATCAATAACACTTAAAGAAGAGTCTGTGGGTCACTGCTGCTCATAACGTTTATTCCAGCACAATTAATCTGTGTGTTGTAAAATGGCTGGGTAGCTAGGAAGAGAACAGGAGTACAAAATGAAAATCATGGACCATTCTATTGTAATTTGATTAAATTGCTAATATTTAGATATCTCATTTTTTCAAACATAAAACATACTTAAGAAAACAATGTTACGTCTCCATTGGACAGAAAGCGAGAATGAGGTGAGGAACCCAGAGTATCTCTCGTCTCAGGGATCTCCTTGCGGTGACGTTGCTTGCTCTGAATGCAGTCCGCATCTAACTTGGCTTTAGCTTTAGTTTTTGTGGCATCATTCACATTTCAGTCTGGCAAGCTATAGAAACAAAGTTCCCTTTCACAGGTGACATGGCTTAGGTTGGGTGAAAAGGGACAAAATGGTGCAACATTTTCATCTACAAATATCTAATTTGTACATTTAAGCATCGTTTCTTTAGAATGCCACAACATGGGCTTTTATTTTTGAGTACATTATTGCTGGACCATGGCCATGTTCTCTTACAATATGAGGAGCACACAACGACGACCTAGTCACGCCATTCTCCCCATCCACACACAAACACAGGTCCGGTTTCACGCATGGAAAACATTATGCTCTTAGCAATTTTGTCTCAAGCATTGAGGAAACTGCTTCACAAGTTCGAGTCAATTTTCCTCAAGATAGTCAAAAGCTAGTCTAAAATATTTTGTGCCTCCACACAAAAAAGGTCATCTACATCTCTGATCCTTCTGTCCAGCAGCAGCTGTGAAACAGTGTTTCCCACACCATCACTCCAGAGAAGAAGAGCGACTTCTGCAGCTGCCTGAAAAGACCTTCCTTCTTAAACATTCATGATATTTTTAAAATAAAAATGCTTAAACTCAACATGTTTACAGCTTGGACTTCAGTTTGTACAAGATTAAACACACAATAAGGATAAAGAACTCGACTAAAGTAAAATCTCAACTATTAAACAGATATCTGCCTACACTCTGATTAACATGAAGCTACCAGACATTATGTGCATCTATAACACAGGAAGAGGAGGGGCAGTCACACAATCACACAGGCAGGTTACGCTGTCACATTTACAGAAATGAGACGACAAAAATAAATCAACAAAAATTCTTTTTCAGGACAATAAACACAAGTTCAGTCAGTAGAACGTCTGTCCCCCCTTCAACCCCAAGATATAAGCATATGGCTTAAATATTTGTAAAACTTTGCAGGTGAGGGTTTTTTCTTATTAAATATGTTGGGTGGCAGTTGTGTGGTGCTTGGATGTGTCTGTATGGCGTAGATTGCGTAAAGTCCCCAAAGGATATAGTCTTTTCTCCCCATAATGGTCTCACATATGTTAAAACAAGAACCAGGTTCCTCTTTACAATGATTCCCCAGACATCACCAAAAACTAGATTTCCATCAAACCAGGTGTCAGTTCTCTCAATACTGACAATAAAAACAGCATCCAGTCGCCTCGAGACGAGGGAAAACAGACATGAGGGCGGTGCGCCGAGGGTTTTCTGTGGGGGGCATAGAACAGGGGGACAAGGATTCATAGTGCAATGAAAGCCAGAGGCTTGCCAAACAGGAGAGAAGTCTCTGAAAAAATCCAGTCGTCCTGTTGTTGTGTTTGTCTCAAAAAAAAAAGGGGGAAATCACATGGCGAGACATGGAAATGAAAGACATGACAAATCTATCTCTGGCTTATTCCTGAGCCTAATCTTGATTGTAAGTAAAAACCAAAAACAAGAGGTGTGGACACACGAGTAAACAATTGGATGTGCATAATCATCTCTCTGAATATGAGGGCGCATGTGTAAACATGTTGTACTGGTTCTATACAAATCTAAAGGAGAAACACAGGTATGCATGGGCAGGTGGGATTGGGGAGATGTGTCTGTCTGAGGTGAGCATAGCTGGAGACGCTCTTCAGGGTACATTCAACCATCCGGCAGAGCAGGATGGCAATCTGGGTTCTTGGTCTCTGGCTTTCCTCCATCCTGCACGTTGTGGTCTCCTCAGAGCTGTTAGAATAACCAGCAGTAGATGTGATGGAGAATGCTGTACCACATGTAGCCTGAGGCGAAGGCAAACGTCTGGACACAAACCAGCCAAACGTTGTCCATGGTCATGTTTCGGGAGACCATCTCCTTTTGGCCATCCAGTGGAGGGAAAGTTCCTGTGAGATAAAGCGAAGATGGACAGAAAGTTTCAGTGAATATTTTTCACACAGCCTATTGATTTGGCAACTGTCAAATTTTATCAAGCTACCTGTTTTGTAGAAGTGAGCCAGAAGTTTCTCCTTTTCCACAAATCGCTGATATAGCCAATCTGTCAGAGCTTCTGTTTCTACTGGAACATCCTTTATGGGGTATGTCCTAAAAACAGAACAGAATTCATTACACAGAGACATCAAAATTAAAACATATAGTTCTGATTCCATATGCTCTCCAGCTGTGCTAAACACATCATATAGTTACAGACATCACTAGGAGCCAAGCCCAAACAGACTATAGACCCTAATGTAACTGTTAGTTTTATGATTATTATTATTATTAGTATTATTCCTCAGTGGGAGTTTATGGCAGCTCATATGATCTTTGAGCCTCACAAAAATGACTGAACAGAATCTTTTTTATTCATCTTTCTCTAAAGTTACGATGTCACATTCTTAAAGTCGTCAACTTAAAATTGGTTCAGAGACAGTGTATCTCGGCCATTTGTTGATCAATCAATAAGAAACTTGGTAAATTTTTGCGGTACATTGATCTGGGAGTCCACGCATATCGTTACAAACTTTGGTAGGGATGTCCTGGATAGCATGTCCTGAAGGTACAAGAGAAGTTTGAAGACTTTTGAATACTTGTCTTAAGTTCATTTTTTTGTGTATCACTGTACTTCCTGGTTTCTGCCAGGCTGATTCTGTTGATATACCAACTGTTACTTACCATTTTGTTCATCTGTTATTTTAAAGCGCATAAAAATCATCTTTTCACTACTCCTATTCCAATTTTGCAACATCCCCATCTCTTTTCTCCGTTCTCCACAATTTTCTCTTTAAGGGGTGAAGACATAAGAAATGAAAGTGCAGCACTGAGGAAAACAGATGAGGCCGGAGTACAAGCGCTCTCATCAGATCCCACACAGTTGGTGTAGTGAAGAGGACAGCTCAGCTCTTTACAGTGCTGATCTCAGAGCAGTCCGACACTTTCTGCTGATTTACACAGACAAACTGTCAACAGCAGTTTCTCCCATAACACTGCGGGGCAAACATGGAAAAGAAAATGCCTTAAACTAACACACAAACAAACAATACTGAGGGGTGTGACTAACAAAACATTACAAAATGACAATTTTCCAACTCGTTAAAGAAATCTATCAAGCTTCCCTTACTGACTGTACTAACGTAAATAATTAACCAGGTTCACTAATACATGCATTTATGTATTCAGCTAAATGGAACATTACTGATACTGTATTACTAATGATTCTGTTTTTACCTTTCTGTTCATAATCTCATATTACAAATCTATCTGCTATCTTCTGGTACAAGAGACCTATGTGTGCAACATTAACAGAATAATATTGACAAGTGAGTGTTACAACTGCCCCTGTGGTAAAATTAGTAGACAATATACAAACAGTTGGTTATCATCATAAAATAAACCTAACACAAATCACTCACGGTTTCTTCTCACATAATAAAATAATCAATTTAATTACTTGTTTGGTAAGTAGCCATGTAGTAAATACAGTCATCTGATTACTTTAGCATACATTTACAGATTCAAGATAATAATAGCAATAATTCTTTCAGCTGTCAGGAATATGTCTATACATGTGGTACTTGGATTACAATTAAGATTTGTAAAATAGTCTCTGGAGCATCACTTATAGAAACATACAATAACATCTCTATAGGTCTACTGTACATCCATCTATACATCATATCTGTCTTTTGACTTGTTTATCTCCACTCATTTTCCATCTACCACACACAAATCAATAAGTGTGGAGTAATAAGACCCTGCGGGACAAATTCCAGAAAATGCCCGGCAATAGCATGAGATAAGTGCCGGGGGAACAGAAGTCACCCGAGATACACAGAACAGCACGGATCTATACGCTGGACCACATATGACAGGATCATATAGCACCGTAAAGATTATCACTGCACGCTTCCACACATCCTCACAGTTTTTACTGTTCCTACATGCTGGCAAACCGTTAATATTATTTGTGTGTGCTGCATGTTTTATGGAGCAGTTCATTGAAGACCAGAACATATAGTACACTAGCCCAAAAATATGACTTTTTAGGGCTACTGCAGCACTGCATGATGTTGAAGAGAAATGCATTATGCGATAACTTGCTAAACAGTGTGATACAATAATGTTTGTAAAATCTATTTAAATTAAATTGAAATATATTTGAAAACTGAAAATCATATATCCAAAATACAGGTTTTACATTTATCTCAGAAAAGAAACACAAAGCCCAACTAACATTTGTAGCCAGTCTCTCTGCATGACCTAAATCTCTGAGTATACAGAACTTTGTAAAGTATTACCTTCTCAACAGCAGCTCCTCACAGATGCTGCTGTACTGTTCTCTAGATGACGATTCTTATTAAAGCTGCACATTGTTAAACACGCACGATTCACTGCACAGGAGCGCATGCAGTTTATGCATGCAGTAAGTTTATTATAAGAGTTGCAGTACGCGGTATCCATTGCATTATGACTTGAATGCATTAGAATTATAAAAACACAGAGAGCAGAAACACCTGTGCAGTAACCTTAAGCACAACCGCAGTACAAACGCCACTCAAACTTTACTGGTTGACAATTTTCTACCAGTTTAACACACCAGTCCTACTAGGGTCAACACCAAACAGTGCTCTTGTGCAAATCAAGGGCTCATTAAACAAAAGGTAAAGTGCACATACATTGTTTGCACGTGTATGAGCTCACTGCGTTTGATCTGCCATGAGTGCAGATTAAAATTGTGTCACAGGTGAACAGGAAATGCCTTGCATCAACCCAGACTAAACGGCAAGAAAAACAAGTACTTGCAGAAGGTTGACTGTTTTAGGCCATTTCACAGTCTGTCAGAACTGGACAGACTGGAGTTTGTGATGGACTCATCTCTTTATATCACTGTCGCTCTTGGCTGTGTCAGACATGAAGTGTGAAAAGAGCAAATAGTGCCGATTAGCAGGACGGTTGTTCAGATTCACAACTCTAGTATGTCAGACCTAGAGCTGGATTATACAAGCATCTACCTGGACAAGATCAACAGACCACAGTTACTAACTCATTATGTGACAAACCCTTCTTGTGTCTTGTGACTAGCACAGTGAACCTTCTTTTATATTGGTGAACCATTAATGTGTCTCTAGCTAAACATGTCAAACCAAGAGGTCTGAATTATTTGCTTTCCTTGCCAATCGTCATTATCTCGAGTCTTTTGTTTCTGCAAGGCTGTTTCAGGGCAGGTGTGGAGATAAAACTGATACGCACGCAAGTGGAGAGAAACTCATAAATCACAACTCTGTTGTCTGGACCCTGACTGAATCAGCATACAGCGCAAACCAGAGCAGAAGTTTGCAGGAAGAAGAAATAAAAATATCTCTGTTGACGTGTGAAAGAAAAGCAGTTTATTCACCCGGTGTGACCACCCTCCCACCTGCCACTATATTCAGCTGTGTGGAAATGGTGTACGGGGCTACCTAGTGTAGAAACAAAAACGACAAACTGGCAGACAAATTGTCCAATTTATTGATCAGCTAAAACAGGTTTGGATAGCTGAGATATAGTTTTGTTAAATATTAACATAATCAAGAAAAGACTGGGGTTCTATTACTAAACAAAATAACATACCGCAGTCAATGTTTCTACACAGAATGATGCGTGTCTGAATTGTGGTACAGAGGTCAGAGGGTGTGTACTGCAGCTGCTGGTTGTGTTTGTAGGTTACACATGCACTGCAGCAAGTTGAGCTGGTTGATTTCTTACCTGTAGTGCACATGTGTGACTGTTGGATCTCTATAACCAAAAATCCAGGTCTGAATGTCCATGGGTCTGGCATTAGGGTAGGCTATAGTCACGTCTATAACCCACTGCAGTCCTTTCACTTTCTTACCTGTGGACACACACACTGCTATGAAAGATCTTCACCAATGTTAATCTGGATTACGGACACTCATTGAGACACTCATTCACAGGCTGAACACTACACCTTTACTACTACACCTGCGGTCAAGCTCCTGAAGTGACTTACATGCTGTGTAGCTTTCTTGAGGAAACATACCACAGTTTTAGTCTTTATTCACAACAATACACTTTAGTTGACAGCTGGATCAGATCTTTATAAGCTTTAGCTGTAACGCTGTAGTAGTGAGGCAATTCAGCTTGCGCTTTTAGCTTGTCTATACATTTATATTGTTAACAGTTACTTCTGTGGGCACGTGTTAAAATGTCTTCAGAGAGATTGTGATGTCTGTCTCCACATATTTTCTGAGTAATTTTACTAACAGCTATGTGTAACTACCTTGTTTAACAAACATTTAGTTTCAGAATCCGGTCTTCGTTAGTTTACCCAATAACATCAAGACCCTCATACAGCAGATCAAGTATATCATATACTCTGGAGACAGTGGAAACAAGATCCACTCAGCTGGAAAATGCAAATATGTACCAATTTAAAGTGCATGTGTGGATATTATTATGTTGCTACAAATATTCTACCTTGGTTGGTTTTTAAACAGAGCAGTCTGGGAAATAGCCATTTGACCTAAAAACATAACTTGCAACTGCTGATCAGAGATTTTCTTTCTTACTTTGCCTCGGTGGGCTTCCCTCTGTTCCCAGAATGCCATTTTCCTGCTGGGGTCCCAGGTTCTTCAGGATGACCTGAGTGGCACCCAGCCGTGGCAGCGTGACGTGAGTCAAGGAAGGCAAGTCGTTCTTTTTGGCGAAGGACTGACTCGTCTCCCGCCTCTTTCTTAGGAACCCTCCCTCAGGAAACAGAACGATCCACTTCCTGTCTCTGCTGTAGTAATACTTTTCCAGATGATCCTTCAGGTAAACCAGCTGCTTTTCTCGATGTGTTTTGCCCTGTTGGTCATTCAAGACAAGTTTGTGTTTATGTAAAGTTTATTTAAGCTTGTTTGTGTTTTCAGTGAAAGTGGCAGATAATCAGAAAACAACTTCTACACCTCAGAGGTTTCTAGACCAGAAAAACAGAACAACCTAATTCTATATGCAAAATTATTGTCAAAACTACAGCAATAACATTAACCAATCATGTTACAAAACATCTGTATTTACAAGGACATCAGACTCACCTGTCTGATGAAGAAATCTCCGTGAATCAGAGACACAACTCCAAAATTGGTGTATTTAAAAACATGGTCCATCAACCACATCATCTTTCTGACAACCTGGATAAGAAAGATCTCATTACAGTCTGGAAGTTTATCAGAGTAAAAAATAAGTGGCATACAAGTTACAAACAATACCCACACTCACCCATCATGTACATTGTACATTTATGCATTTGGCAGATGCTTTGATCCAAAGCAATTTACAGAACATTCAACGTGCACATTGAAACAATGTACAATTAATCAGAAAAGCACTTACTCTGACCCAGCCCAAGGAGCGCCTGTCCTGGCCCACTTACCGTGCCCTTGTCCTGCAAGCACATCATCAGGGTGCAGACGTCTCCTGTAGCCTGATGGTTGACGATGACCATGGCTTCATCTTCAGACATCGGCCTCACATCATCACCCCATTCTGTCACTGGAGCCAAAGACAACAAAGCCAACAGACCCACATTACGGAGATATTACAGAAACCTGCCTGTCAGATACTTCATCATAAATACATATAAACACACAGTGTTACACAGTTAAACAATGCTAGTGAGTAAAGACAGACAGGGGCATCGTTGTAGCACAGCAGGCCAAAGATCTTCACTCCACTGCTGTGTTTAAAGAACCCTGTGAAGCACAGGACACTCAGCACAGCCTGCGAGAGGTCATGCTGAGTCATGGCATGATGACGGTCTCTGCTGGTCAAAGATCACAAACAAAATACACCAATACAGCACCTGTATCCAGCTCAGGAGTCGAGGGCACCTGACTGAACAGAAACAAGGAGACCTTCTATAAACACAGAGTATTTGCTTTCAGGCTCCAGGACACTGAGCAGGGCTGGTGCGATTTCACACTGGGACCTTGTAAAGTACCTCACAGATCACAAAACACAAACGGCACTGCAACAGCAACGATGAAACAACTCTAATGAAAGAGCTACACAATAGGGCTGATTTAGCACTTTATCCATCACCCGGGATCTGAGCAGATGGATTTCTGGGGTTTTCACGCTGCATCATGTCTCTCATAATCTCATTCACAGTCAGTTAGTGCAAAACTCTGCTCAACAGAAACAGAAGTGCTGCGTTTAACAAACCGCCTTAACCCAAACCAACTGGATTGTGATTATCCAGTATAATCTTGTCATATCAGCAAAACTACATTAAATGCAAATCTGCATGTCTGAGTACGTTTTGCATGTAAAACAGGAGCGTGGTCATGCATATAGTAAATGCACTGTAGTAAAACTCATTCAAAGCAACAGTCTTTCTTCCTCATCTACAGAATCACCAACATTACAGAAGAAATGCATATATAATTGTATTTTGCACATTTTATGTACATTTTAACACTTTAATGTTCTTAGTAGGTGTGTAACGATATACCAAAGCACAGTTCAGTTCATATCACGGTTTTGAGCCACTGTTTGCTGTGGGTTTAGAGTTCATGGCACCAGCAATGCTAAAGAGCACTAGATTCACATTTAACTTCATCATAACACTTGAAGACAGTAACTTTAGTGTACGGAGGAATTCTCCTGTCAGAAGCTCATATGGGGAAGCCGCTGACTTTAAGACTGACTAGATCACTAGTTTTTCTGGCAACCCATCAGCTGATTTTTATAATATATATAAATCTTTGCATCCCTAACCAATAGCAGAATTAAGAGGGAAGAACAGGACTTCTGTTGTGTATTGTGCCACTCAGCTGTTATGAGGACGTGGCATCAGGCCATCTTTGTCTACACACTGCATTCTTCTCTCCACATGTGAGCTGAGCTGCTATTCACATGTGTTATCCTAAATCTCACCAGCATTAGTCTGACTCTCTTATGTTCTTAATTCAAAATAACCGAGTTCTTCCTCCCGGTTATATCAGCCTGATAAACCGATCCGTCTGGTAAAGTGAGAAATTACGTCATAATAATCTGACCTTGACTGATAAGTAAGATCAGTTATTTATCAGTTACCAATCTTACTTATCAGTTACAGGGGGCAGTTGTGGCCTACTGGTTAGAGTTGGACTTCATTTTTACATTGGCAGGTAACTACTGAGGTGCCCCTGTGCAAGGCATCGCACCCCTGACTGCAGACACACGGCTCTGAGTGTGTGTGTTTACTCCTCACTGGTGATGGTTAAATGCAGAGGTCACGTTTCAGGTATGGGTTACAATACTGTACAAATGTCACTTTCACTTAGGATCATTTACATGTCAAATCATTTCCACTGCTTAAAGGTTGACAGTCAGCCTGAACTGATGGTCAGTCCATGTGACATGAAAGTCCATGAAACACGCAGCTCTGTTAGACATGAGCAGGCCTTCAACAGAAAAATTAGCATTAATAATTTCAGCATGTTTTAATCCTAATTTGTGAGCAGCTACTTTACTATTTTTTTTTTAAACCACAGGAAAACCTATCGAGGACAAGCCAAAATACACAATGGTTTGAGTTCAGTGTGCTCCTGTCCTCAAACAGAATCTTTACTCTTTACATAACTCATCTTTTATTAAGGAGACACTCCACCTGGCACACCAGCATCATAATGATAACAGAATCTCATTGGTTCGTGACTCTGTTTCATCCTGACACTAGTCAAGACACAAGAACAACTGAGATTCAGCATTATTAACACGAAGCTGGCGTGCCACGTTCAGTAGTTTTCAGATATATGTTTACTTTCAAACGCAGAGTCCACTGGAGTTGTATAGATTGTTTTATGATGGATGGATGTGCTGTTTGGAGCTTTAAAATCAAAGAGTCTTTGTTCACTGCCATTGTAAAGCTGGGAAGAGTCAGGATATTATGCAATATTACTCTGTGTACATTCTTTATAACCTTTTAGCTTTCTTGTCATATGTCTGTTGGTGGCAAATGCACTGACGTATCTCTCAATCAGTGAACTCATGACATCATTAAACTTCATTACACAAGATTTTCAATAATGGGTAATTAACACTGGTTAAAACCCATGGTTATGGGTTTCAGGATCTTTTTAAGTCCTCTGGCCCTGACGCCTCTGTCTCATGATCCATCAGGCTGCAGCTTCTCCACAAACACATTTGCTACTTTTAGTAGCGGCATGCCCCAAAAAAATTACCCATAATCCCTCACCGTGAATGTGAGATTATTAGATAGATCCAACCTAACCAGCAATTCAAACTGGTTTTGACATCCCAAAACATCTCAGATTATAAACTCACTATGCAGCAATACAGACCATTTCACATGCCATTCGGTCTCTGATTAATGATAACAGTGTCTAAATACACTTCATAAACGCAGAAGAAGGCATCTTATTCAAACTCGTCTCCAAAAGAAAAGAAAAAAAATCAATAAAAAACAGGAAACGCTACAGCGTGCGAGTCAATAAAGATTCACAAACAGTCAATAGATGGGCACTCAGCAGTCAAATTTTGGCGCCACTAGGTAATATACTGGAGAAAGAGCCCAGCCCATGTCTCAGCTGAGACCCGAAACAACCACAAATAAAAGAGTTTCACACAGTGAGGCAGTGTAATGGAACAATTAGTGCCCATGCTGACTGAGTGGAGACATGCAACGTGAGTGGGCATACTCTGTACATCTGTCACAAAAACCCTCAGCTTTGTACATGAATCAACTTTGCATAACTGTAGGACCAAAACAAAAATGTGGTGTTACCGGTATATCCTGCACACCAGCCCCAGGACGCCACCATGGCCAGTAACCATCTGAACATGATCCCTTCAATGTACCAGAAGATGTGGGCATCCAGAAGCTTCAGCGGCTGCAGCACTATCAGGTAGAGACAGTAGGACGGGATCGCCACACAGTTATTGACAAACATGAAGGTGAAACGAAGCAGCGCCCTCAGTAAGATCCAGGCCAGCTTGCGGGTCGCGTCCAGATGAGGAGCCATTCTGTACTGTCCTGGCTGCGGAAGAGAGAAACATTCAGCAAACTGAATCTCAACATCTCAGCAATGCATGTGGCTGACGTAGAGTTAAATCAAGCCAAAGATCACAAGACTTTGAGTTGCCTCAGAGATCTTCTCACAGATAACAAACAGACTCAGTGAATGGAGATACAGCTTGTGTCTGTCCACTGCTGTACAAACACACATCCAGAAACCTCAAATATACACTGACACCCTGCTCACCCTGTCACCCCGCTCACCTGCTCACCCTGTCACCCCGCTCACCCTGTCCACCCCGCTCACACTGCTCACCCTGTCACCCCGCTCACCCTGTCACCCCGCTCACACTGCTCACCCTGTCACCCCGCTCACACTGCTCACCCTGTCACCCCTCAATGCTCACCCTGCTCACCCTGTCACCCCGCTCACACTGCTCACCCTTCACCCCGCTCACCCTGTCACCCCGCTCACACTGCTCACCCTGTCACCCCGCTCACCCTGTCCACCCCGCTCACCCTGTCCACCCCGCTCACACTGCTCACCCCGTCACCCCGCTCACACTGCTCACCCTGTCACCCCGCTCACTTCCACCCCTCACCCTCCCACCCCACCCTGTCACCCCGCTCACCCTGTCACCCCGCTCACACTGCCCACCCCGCTCACCCTGTCACCCCGCTCACACTGCTCACCCTGTCACCCCGCTCACACTGCCACCCCGCTCACCCTGTCACCCCGCTCACACTGCTCACCCTGTCACCCCGCTCACCCTGTCACCCCGCTCACACTGCTCACCCCGCTCACGCCAGTTAGACTTTGATATCTGAAAATCACGAGAAAACAAACAATGAACAACTCTGGCTCAGATGTGTATTTCCTGATACGTGTTTTGGAGAAGACACTTCAGGTTAACCGGGATCATAATACAGCATTTACAAATACAGAATGCCTCGCCTTCAGAAACACATAACAATAATTATTATAATCAATTACAATAACAGTCCTGTAGCTCAGTTGGTAGCGCATTGCGTTAGCAGGCCAAAGGCTGTGGGTTCGACTCCCAAGAGCGCATATGTGCTTATAAAAGGCAGGACTTGAACGTGTAGTATTGGTCACTTACAGCTGCTGCACACGCGTGAATGTGAGCACTTTTAATTCACACTGAATCCAGTTTAAGCGCGTATGAACGCGTCCCGGTTCCCTTCACCACACCGCGATCTTACTCTACACCCGTTCACTCTGTCTGACAATCAGACGTTATGAGCATCAGTCCTCACACTGACTGAACACAACGCGATAACGCGATCAGACGTAAAGATCTGATGTTTATCTCGAGCCTTCACGTCTCTGTCCGGCGCTGTTAGCATGCTAAGCTAACGCGGGAGCCCATCACCCGTCTGATCTCCGTCTGATCTCCTTTAATTCGTCCATCAGATCTCATCTGAGGCATTATCCGAGTCATTTAATCATCTGTGCTGCACACAAAGTCATCGGTATCGGACTGATTCGCGTAATTAGGGAGATTTGGACTAAAGTCCTTGACGAATTCGTTACCCAACACACGACCCGAACCGAATCAGACCACGAATACAGATCCAGTGAAAGCGGCTAAAATGTCGCCAGCACGATCTGTCGTGCAATCCCCCGTGAAGGTTTTCTCACCGGGCCGAGGCGCAGCTGACGGGTTCGGGCGGCTCGGGTCGGTCACATGTAGCGAAAGATCGTCGGTGAACCGGCGAGCTTGAGGTCGTCTGCTCCGCGACTGGACTCGGTTCCGACAGTGCGGGTCCGGCTCGGATGCATGCGCTTCAGTTACACGCGCTCACGTACGGCCGAACCGGATCTGCTCGTGAGATCAGACTCATGAACTCGTGTGTGGACCGAGGCGTGTCGGACGCGGACTCGCTGGGCCTCAGCTCTCCGAGATGACGATGAGGATGAGGATGGTGCTGATGGTCAGAATGATATTTGGCTCCGTTATTCTGGACCTCCTACAGGCCGCGGGACGTGCACCGGCCCGGTTCTGGCTCCGGAGAACCGAAGAGATCCACTTCCCTGTGACGGTAAGAGCCTCCACACGCAGAGTCTGGGCGGTACTTCAGTTACAGAGAAGAATCACGTAAATCAAGGAGGACCTTCAATTGTGTGTGAAAAGCTGCTGCTGGATGATCTGCACTTACATTATCTGTAGATGATGTACTCACACAGTCAAACATCAAGAATCATGAACGTGTGAGAAACATCCTGCTGTCTCACCAGAAGATCAGAGTCATCACTCAACATCAACTCTTGTGATTTTCACTGTATAACAGCCTTTACAAACAACTCTGAGTTTATCTGAAAGCTCTCACAGCTCTCAGCTGCAGTTCATAGTGTTGCTTTCTGGCACAGAGAACATGGAGAACGTGGAGAACGTGGAGCTTGGTTTATTAATAGTTCTCTTTGAACATGAAGAACAGTTAAAGCATTCATGACTGTATGAGGCCTGTTGTGTTTCAGGTACTAACTAACATACTGAACGAACTGAACTAACATACTGAACTAACATACTGAACGAACTGAACTAACATACTGAACGAACTAAACTAACTGAACTAACATACTGAACGAACTGAACTAACATACTAAACTAACTGAACTAACATACTGAACGAACTAAACTAACATACTGAACTAACATACTGAACTAACATACTGAACGAACTGAACTAACATACTGAACGAACTGAACTAACATACTAAACTAACTGAACTAACATACTGAACGAACTGAACTAACATACTGAACTAACATACTAACATACTAAACTAACTGAACTAACATACTGAACTAACTGAACTAACATACTGAACTAACTGAACTAACACACTGAACTAACATACTAAACTAACATACTAAACGAACTAAACTAACATACTGAACTAACTGAAATAACATACTGAACTAACATACTAAACGAACTGAACTAACATACTAAACTAACTGAACTAACATACTGAACTAACTGAACTAACACACTGAACTAACATACTAAACTAACTGAACTAACATACTGAACTAACATACTAAACGAACTGAACTAACATACTAAACTAACTGAACTAACACACTGAACTAACGTACTAAACGAACTGAACTAACACACTGAACTAACTGAACTAACATACTAAACTAACTGAACTAACATACTAAACTAACATACTGAACTAACATACTGAACTAACTGAACTAACATACTGAATTAACATACTAAACGAACTAAACTAACACACTAAACTAACTGAAATAACATACTGAACTAACTGAACTAACATACTGAACTAACTGAAATAACATACTGAACTAACATACTGAACTAACATACTGAACGAACTAAACTAACATACTGAACGAACTAAACTAACATACTGAACGAACTAAACTAACATACTGAACTAACATACTGAACTAACATACTGAACTAACATACTGAACTAACATACTGAACTAACTGAACTAACATACTGAACTAACATACTGAACTAACATACTGAACGAACTGAACTAACATACTGAACTAACATACTAAACGAACTAAACTAACATACTGAACGAACTGAACTAACATACTAAACGAACTAAACTAACATACTGAACGAACTGAACTAACATACTGAACTAACAAACTGAACTAACATACTGAACTAACATACTGAACGAACTGAACTAACATACTGAACTAACTGAACTAACATACTGAACTAACATACTGAACGAACTGAACTAACATACTGAACTAACATACTAAACGAACTAAACTAACATACTGAACTAACATACTGAACTAACTGAACTAACATACTGAACTAACAAACTGAACTAACATACTGAACTAACTGAACTAACATACTGAACTAACATACTGAACTAACATACTGAACTAACTGAACTAACATACTGAATTAACATACTAAACGAACTAAACTAACACACTAAACTAACTGAAATAACATACTGAACTAACTGAACTAACATACTGAACTAACTGAAATAACATACTGAAATAACATACTGAACTAACATACTGAACTAACATACTGAACGAACTAAACTAACATACTGAACGAACTAAACTAACATACTGAACTAACATACTGAACTAACATACTGAACTAACATACTGAACGAACTGAACTAACATACTGAACTAACAAACTGAACTAACATACTGAACTAACATACTGAACGAACTGAACTAAACTACTAAATAACTAAACTAACATACTGAACGAACTGAACTAATACGAACTAACATACTGAACTAACATACTGAACGAACTGAACTAACATACTGAACTAACAAACTGAACTAACATACTGAACTAACATACTGAACTAACAAACTGAACTAACATACTGAACTAACAAACTGAACTAACATACTGAACTAACATACTGAACGAACTGAACTAACATACTGAACTAACATACTAAACGAACTAAACTAACATACTGAACTAACATACTGAACTAACTGAACTAACATACTGAACTAACAAACTGAACTAACATACTGAACTAACTGAACTAACATACTGAACTAACATACTGAACTAACTGAACTAACATACTGAACTAACAAACTGAACTAACATACTGAACTAACTGAACTAACATACTGAACTAACATACTGAACTAACTGAACTAACATTCACCTTTGGAGACATTTTAACAGTAGAGCTTCTCTCTGTAAAACAGAGTCCTCTGGTGGTGGTAATTGGCATTGCACGCGGGTTTCAGAGGCATTAATTCTGCTGTACTGATGTTATTATGACGTTGTTCTGATGTTATTATGATGTTGTTCTGATGTTATTATGATGTTGTTCTGATGTTATTATGATGTTATTATGATGTTGTTCTGATGTTGTTCTGATGTTCTGATGTTATTATGATGATGTTCTGATGTTATTATGATGTTGTTCTGATGTTATTATGATGATGTTCTGATGTTATTATGATGATGTTCTGATGTTGTTCTGATGTTATTCTGATGTTATTCTGATGTTGTTCTGATGCTGTTCTGATGTTGTTCTGATGCTGTTCTGATGCTGTTCTGCTGTTCTGATGTTGTTCTGATGTTGTTCTGATGTTGTTCTGATGTTGTTCTGCTGTTCTGATGTTATTATGATGATGTTCTGATGTTATTATGATGTTGTTCTGATGTTATTATGGTGTTGTTCTGATGTTATTATGATGATGTTCTGATGTTATTATGATGTTGTTCTGATGTTATTATGGTGTTGTTCTGATGTTATTATGATGATGTTCTGATGTTATTCTGATGTTGTTCTGATGTTGTTCTGATGCTGTTCTGATGCTGTTCTGATGCTGTTCTGCTGTTCTGCTGTTGTTCTGATGTTGTTCTGATGTTGTTCTAATGTTGTTCTGTGTTGTTCTAATGTTGTTCTGATGTTCTGATGTGATGATGTTCTGATGTGATGATGTTCTGTAGAAGACAGTCATATGGGATAATATACAGCCTCAATCACTGTGGGGAAAACAAGAGGAATGTCTGTCTTTTCACAACTCTTGTGTTCCACAGAATTAGTACAGGTTTGGAATGACAAGGAGGTGAATAAATCATTTTGTGTGAACTATCCCTTTAAAAAAATGAAATCCGTGATTGTGGCCCATTTTCGGTAATTGGCAAATATCTTTTGAAAACAAAGTCCAAGCCTAACAAAACTTGGTACATGTGGACACGAGGACAATATGTGGATGCACGACAAATATTAGTCAAAAGACAGGCCTGATGCACATAGGTTATTATAAAAATATTATAATTAAAGTATTGATGTTAAATTGATATTACCATTTGATTATAACAGCTTAAACCACACATTAGACGAAATGAGGGTAACTGCATGTGGAGGGTGGATGAGGAGGTGGGAGCTACTGCAGGTTGTGTTGATGTTGTATGATTCAGTTGATACAATTAAATGTCTGTGTTTTGTGTTTATATCAGCTGATTAGATGAGCATTAGTGACGTTACATGAGAGAGTGTTTCTCCAGTTAAAGTCTTGTAAATTGTGGAAAACAGTTTATGCTGTTTGACCCTGTATCACTTTCTGTTGTGTTTATAACAGGACAGGAGGGTGTTTCAAAACCCAATATGTAGCAGTGAATGTCAGAGTCCTCGATTCAAGTAATCTGCCCTGAAGTGTACATACTGTAGAGTTTACTTCTGCTCACTTCTGTATGAATTCACTGATTAAGCTGTAAAGGTGAAGTTCAGCTGAGGTTTGCTCTCTGAGTAGTTTGAGCTCATTTTCATTCTAGCTGTGAAACCTTCAGTGTTGTTCCCGTGACAGATGATCATCATTAGCTGCAGTTTCAATTATGTCAAGCCAGACATGGTTGAAAAAGCCTCCAGAGGAGCAGAGTGGCTGGCACAGTGGGCAGGTTTGGCCCAGGTCAAGCGGAACCGCTCTCCCTTCCCATTTGTTCTCGCTGGTTCTTTATTGTTCTCAGCCTCATTAATCAGTGCTGGAGATGCCAGTCAAGAGAACCTGGTGTTCATTTTACTGCAGTGCGGCTGGAGCTCTGAAAGCTCCACTCGAGGGCTGTTGTGTTAGGAAAGGGATCTTCAGGAGAAACGCTGTGAGACACGTGGAGGCTGGTGCACTTCATCAGGATGAGAAGAAGAAGTTATGATGGGACGACTGCCTCCATACAGCCCGTGAGTGGATCTGATGCTGAGGCTAGCCAAGTTCCTGCTTATAGTTTAAAAAGACAAACTAAGAACTTTTGCTTTAATTTGGAACATTCGGTTTCCTTTAGAATTTAAATTTACAACATAAGATCCAAGTCAGATAATATTAAGTGGATTTCAAATTATGTACATGATTTAATGAAGGACATTTTTTTATTTTTAATGTTAAAGAGGACAATGTTAGTCTTAAGACAAACTACTATATTATTACGTTTCTGCTCTAAGAAGTGTCATACAGTAGTTCTTAAAACTGTTTAATAATTAACTTTAACATTAAAAAAATTACGTTTTTACTGTAACCCTTTAAATGAATTGGTTTATATTATAAATATTATAAATATTTGTGTACCTATTTACAAGCAGGCCTTTATTAACATGACATTTGGTTTGTTAGGGTTTATGCAACAAAAATATAAACATTTACAAAATGTTTAAAATACTTAAAAACATAGTGGGAAGTTTTCCAGACAGGGATTAAATAAAGTCAGAGCTAGTTAAATTCTACTTAAGTTAATCCAGACTAAACAATTGTTTTTATATAGATATTGATTAATTAGTTATAGGACCAGGGACTTGCAGACCAAGGTAAATAAGGACTAATCAGCTATAAATGATCTAGTTTAACTAGTTACTCATTAAGGCCTGCTGCTGTCTGTGAAGCTTTCTATTTGAGATGATACTTTATTACTTGCTTTTACTATATAATGTATTCATTTACAAACATTGAACAGGACTTTTTATGGTACAGTATAACAGTGATACAGTAAGGTGTTACAGTGAGACGTCTGCCATCACTACCATACAGTACAAACACGTCTGCGTCTTAAACCATCTCAGACATTCTTAGAAAGAGAAAGTCAAAGATGAGGAGTTACTTTACAGTAAATAACGTGTTTTTTCTCCATTGCCAGTGTCAGACAGACTGATAAATTGGCTTCATGCTATACAAAGGACACAGACTTGTTTTCACTGGCTGCATGAACAAGTGGTCATTGTTTGGGGCTGCGTAATTGCCCCAGAATGCAACAGTGCAGAAAGAGGTTCCAGGACGGCTCTGTAATTATGCCGTGTTACATTAATACACACCAAACAACTGATGCATGTTGGGCTTGAATTATTTTGACCTGCATTGAGACTGATGTCAAGATTCTTGAATATGTGAATATTAAACAGCATAATTGTTTAGATATGAATACATAAGTAATTATGTATGCAGTGACGGTCTACAGGATTATTTTAAAAACACATTTAACATGTTTGCTTTGGAAACATGCTGCAGAAAATTTGGAAACAAACATGCAGGCCTTACAAAGTCAGTCTAAATGAAAATGGTCAAGAATACTGTACACTTCCTGCCAAAAGTTTAAGATCACCTGACAAAAATGTGTCTTATGATCTTAAGAATCTTTTAATATGAAGGTGTTTCTTTTAATATGAAGGTGTTTGAAATTACGTTTGTAGACAAAAATATATTTGTGCCAACATGTTCATTTCTTTCGTTAGAAAACTAAATTTGTATATTATAATGAGAACAGACTCAGACGTTTGACCTGTTTTCTCCACTAGAGATCATTCATTCATTTAGCCAACAGGAGGCGCACAAACAGCAGTTCTATAAAGAGAGGTGATGTAGAAACAGGTCTTGGACAGCTGACCTCTCTGCATCCTTGCTGCATTAAACTCAGGAAATTCTTTTTCACAGTTGTGTATCTCTAATGAATTTGCACCAGTTTCTGTCCTCTGGTGTTTTGTGTACAGTCACTTTGTATAGGATGCTCTTACAGCTCAGTCACCTTCACATCTCTTAAAGGTCAGCACACTGAGCATCTCTGTTGGCCTTGGTTACTATGGAAACAGGAGCACGGCTGGTCATGTCCTATTTTAAATGGTGTAATCAGCCTCTGGACTTCTATGAACACTGTTTTAATATTTGTCTTTTTTATAATTTGTCTTTATAATGCTAAATATTCCTCAAAATGTACAGTGAATGGCTAGCTATTTTTGTTCTTCAATAATAAATATGTTGAAATACGTTTAAATAAACACTACACACATCTATTTCACCTGATCTAAACAAGCATTTTGCTATTGACAGATACATGTCTATTCATATTCCTTTATTTCTGCTGAATTTATGCATACTACTACAACAAATGAATAAAAATCAATTAAGTTAACTTAAACTAAGAATGTAATGTTTTATCCAGCACCTGCGTGGTCTAGCTCAGAGGAGGCGTTCGGCACCAAACATGGTGCTGGGGAGAGCTTTAGGAATGACCTGGAGGCCGATAAGGTTTGTGGTCACCTGGTATTCGTCATTCTAGATGAGCAGATGTCTAGTGATCATTTGTAAAACCCTTTTCACCCAAAGCAACATCACACTATTGTAATCACTCATTAGCTTTTGGGCCAGCAGCTGAAATTCTTAAAGCTGTGTGATATTTTACTGTTAAAATACTTTCATGAATCTCAGCTTAATGTGGATAGACAACTTTAAATAAGCCATTTGTAGGTCGATGGAAAGTGTAAACAGTTTATCTGTTGAAGTCTGATTGTGATGCTGCGTCGTGTTTGATCTGTGTTGTTTATATGGAGAGATTCTCTCTGTCTTCAGGGAGGAAGTTCAGTGTCCGGTGGCCGTGCATCAGTGTCCCTTTGTACTGGGACTGACCAGTGAGAACTCCGAGCTGATTCTGAACACCTGTGCTCAGCTGACTGAGGGACTGAAGACCAGAGAAAGACATCTCTTCCTTCTCAGTGATGTTCTGGTCATTGCCAAGCTCAAGTAAGACCTGAGAATCCTGCCGGCACGCAGCCATTCACAAGCGTGAACATTATATGTTGAATTAAACATTAACAAGTGTTTACATGTTTAACCTGAAGAAAATAGTATGTGAAATGAGTAGCATAGTTTTAAATAAATTGCAAGTAAAACTGAGTCCAAATCTTCAGCTTTCCTTTAAATAACACTTAAAATTTACTCGTCCTTTCTGGAAATGTGATTTTCTTTCTGGTTAAATCCTTGATAAAAACAGCATGTTTTGCTACAACAAAAGCAGCATCTGCCAGATCCACTGAAGACATCTGCTGTCATTCACTCTAATACTCTAATATAGTTTCACTGTGAAGTTTTATGGGATTTCCCCACACACATTTTTACACAGGGCGAAAATTAAGTCTTTCTAATTCTTTGGTTTAATGTTGACCAAAGTATACAGTATTATTACAGTAAATTTAAGCATGTATCTGTTTGTGTAAAGCTTTTTATTGATGTCATAACAAAGTCAGTTTGTGTGAGGAAGAACAATAAAAGCATCAGTTTAATTAGACTATAAAAACAAAGAAAAGAAATAGTAATTGTTGGTTTTAGGGAAGTCATGACTTCCCCAGTAGCCCATTAAATTGACATTAGCAATGTATTGTTAAAGAAGAGCACTTTAATAATCAAGAAAAGCAACATTTTAACAAAGGGTTTTAGTTGAAATATTTAAATGAAATAATAACTTATTTATTTATTATATTATTTTTAAGGTAAGGTATTTAAGGTATCTTCCGCTGGGCTCTGACTTTCTCTCTCAGTCATCATATGTAAATCTGGCAGATCTTCATCTGTGTTGTTCTGCTGTGGTTACAAGCATTTCTCCTGCACAGTATTTCTGCGGCTTCTTTTCTATTGGCTGATTTATTCTGTGTCGATGTGATTGGCTGTCACCTGTGTAAAGACTTCAGAGAGCAGATCATCTCAGCTGTGATTTGTTAGGAGACAAATAAAATAAAATCATCAACTCTGGTGACCCAAAATCTAAGAGTGAAACACTAAAGCTCTCCTTTAGTCTGCAGAGAACTGCTGATGTTGCATAACTCGGGACTCATGGTGAGGTTTATGTAATGCAGTTGCCTAACAATCTATCAGAGGTACTGAAAGAAACAAACAAAAAGTGTTTAATCGTAACTTTAGCAACACACAAATGTCTGCGTCAGAGTGGCATTATTCTACATTTTGGCTTCTGGTCATGTGTTCTCACCCTGAATTCATGTTGTCCCAGTGACCTGCAGCAGAAAAATGATGCTGACTTTGGCAACAGATTTGTAATGGTTACACATGTTAAAACTCTTTGACAGTTTTTTTAGGATTGCATCAGACTTTAGACTGATGAAACAGAACTGTAATAAAATGTTTATAAGTGTATACAGTGAATGTGTATATAGATCTGACATGCGTTATAAAACAACAAGATGCTTGTGTGTGTGTGTGTGTGTGTGTGTGTATACAGGGCGAATGCAAGCTATAGACTCAAACACAGGATTGATCTGAAGGACCTGTGGGTGTGCAGCTTACAAAATGATGATGAAGAGGCAGAGGATGAAGATACAGATATTGATTTAAGGACATCCATTATATTGGCCTGGTCTTTCTCTCTGTGCCTGGTGTCATTCTGGTCAGTTTTTCAAACACACACACAGAAATATAAATACAGATCAATAGTCATGATCTACACTGTAGAAAACTCTGTCCTCACACAGGAAGAGTCTGTTAGCAGTTGACATTTGTTAACAACTGACATTTACTTACCAAACATGTGATTGTCATGTATGATTTCGCTGACAGCGGCCAGCATGAAAACATGTTGATAAGTCTTTAATATCAATGTTTTGTCAGTGTTAAGTCTTCACCTGATTTCTCACCAGCCGGGTGAACATCATTATGAGCCCAACTGCTTACAAATGTCCCACACACCTCTCCTCAATAAACAAGTAATCATTCATGCCCAGAGCACAAATACTGGAGACACCTCACAAGCACCAGTAATGAATACACAACACCAAAATAAATGAATATACAACACACAAATACTGCAAGCAGCTTATCTCAAGAGATTTAGTCAGCTAACATGCAATCCATTACTTTCATTGTGTAAAAATATGTGTAACAATAATCAGTTACCAAGCAAGTACATAACAGATCAGTATTCGAAATAACCTTCTTACCCTGATTTGCAACAGTAAGTTTATGATAATTTGATGATTTATAATTCGAGTTGTTGGGTCGGATTTTGCAGGAAATGTCTGTTTGACTGTCACAAGATAATCTGGCTACTATAACACACGTGGGTGCTGAGAATTGTGGAACAGTCAAATTTAAACTCATCCAAACTCAAACTCATTTCAAATCCAAATGCTCCTGGTTGTGTCTAATAAATATACATGTGTAATATCTGGAACAGGAAGTAGGTGAGGTGTTTGAAAGTTACTGGAGTGGTCAGTCAGTCAGAAGTGGCTGCTCTTCTTCCTCTTGTTCAGTTTGTAAATGTGGTTTCACACTCATTGATTAAAGGGAAGTCTGTGATCTGTGATGTGTTTCCATCAGCATTACAGAGCAAGAAGAGTGAAGCTTAGCTGTGGTCACATTTGTAAAATGAACAGAGGTCCTCTAATAACACTACTGCTATTAATGACAAATAAAGCAATGCGAGGAGAGAGAGGAACTTTATGAATTACTTAAAGGTGCTGTAAGTGTTGTTAGGAAATTAGTTTAAAAATGCATTAGTTAAAATCATACACTGTGCAGCCATCTTAAGGTGTAAAATTGGTTGTGAAAAGGGCAAAACCAATCAGTGTTTACAAACAATTCACTCTTCTCAGCCAATGGACTGTAACCTGCAGTATATGAACTGCTGCAGAGTCAGAAACGTGGAGTGGGTTGTGCTCTGAGAGGAAGTGCTGGCTGTGATGCTGTTTCCTGCCCTCTCTGTTGTAAAGAGGTCGAGTGTGTGGCCTCATACAGTGTTCACATTACCTGCATATGTGCTCTGAGCTCTGTGTGTAACTCAACATGCCGTTTTCTCATCTGTAGTCTGCCTGAGCTGAAGGATCACTGGTTACGTGCCCTGCACAGGTGAGCTGCAGTTTACTGCATCTTCAGTATGTCAGCTAGATAACTCACACATAGGTATGTAGTGACAGCCATTGCTCAGTAGGTTAAAGCACATTCATTTTAATAATGCTTACAAAATACAGTGGGGTTCAGATGTCCACATTGAAAATCTGGAATTTAAAACCTAATTCAAAACCTGGAAATGAACAGAATGTTCATAGGATGTCTAGACTAATAAATAAACGGGCAACAATCCACAGTTTAAGACACAAACAGGTCAGATTTTTGTGTGTTTGTTGAACACAAGATGATCTTTCAAACGTTCTCAAATCATGCTGGAATGGATCATCAGATTTTGCACAAACTTGTAAAGTCCTCGAGTGCTAACTGGAGTGCCTGCCGTCATTATGCAAAATACATGTTACAATTTACTTGAACAGTTTATCTATTATGCTGATAATCTATCCTATAATAAACAAATCAGAAAATGCTAATGACAGGGATTTTCAGAGTGGACTTTTGAACCCTCTTTCAGTTAACATGTTTACCAGCATGTATACAGTATTTTGCTGTACACGCTGCTGTGGCCAATAACAGAAAATGTTTGAAATGTTGAAATTGAAATGTCATGGCAGTAAAACCGCCGAGGCAAGATCGAGAGCAGACGGCACTTCCCCACCGCCCAGCGTCCTCATGAAGGTGTTGAGTGGTAACACCACGGTACGCTTGCCTTTCTTCAACATAAACATTAGTAACTGCTTTTCTGACACTTCACACGTGCTTGGAACCGAAATATCTTTAGGTTTTTGTCATGCAGATATTGAACTTGACTCTTCCGATGTCATCTTACAGAATAAAACTCTAAGTGGAGATGAGATGGACTCTGTCGTAGAGCCTCTTGAGGTAAGCACTCAAAATAAATCAATTTATCACTTTATATTAATATTATAGGAATATGGTAAATGAGTCTTTTGTATTTTTGAAATGTGTAAATGTGTGATTTGTGTGTGTGGTGTAAAGTCACACCCTTCTGTTTCTTCTTGTGCTCGTGACAAAACATGTGCCTGTTTCCAGAGCAACGGCAAACTCTCCACCTTCTCGAAACAGTTTCATAATCAGGATGTTCATGCGCAGCAGCCGATTGGTGAGTTTAAACATGTCAAGATGGTTGTTCACAACCACGTGTTTGGTTACATGCCCGCCTGAATCAACCAACCAATGAAAGTAGGAGTAAAAAAAGTAGAGCAACTTAGAAAACAAATGTGAGAAACACGCGATTTGAAGTTTAAGGTGTCTGATTAACTAAACTGTAGATAGTCTTTATAGTGCAATGAAAGATGCTCATATCTTTCCTGTCCTCAGGAGATAATGGAGGCAGAAAGAGCTTGTTCTCTTTCAGGCTGAAGAGAAGCTCCACCAACACAAGCATGGCCCAGCCCGAATCAAACATGAGGAACGTGCTGTTTGGACGGCATCTCCAAGATGAAACCACACTTCCAAAACCAATCATTGTATGCCAGTCTGTAGTATTTAAAGAAAATTGTTAACTGTGTGCTGTAATGTTTTATTCTACAACAGTTGAAGTAGGAAATTTGATGGTGCTTTTGACAGACAACATGCTGGTTCTTGCTAAGCTTATCTCCACCTCAATCAAAAACATTGGCCAGCGGGTTTAGTAATTTTTCTGAGAATCATTGTTCAGACCCACTGTCAAACAAACCTTCATTGGGTAATGCTAGCAGATAGAAAGATAACGAAAAGTGCACTGATGAATATTAAAAATTGATAAAAAAATGTAAATAACGAAATACAGGGTTTGATTTTTTGACATTTATATTTTCTAACTTGTTCTGCTCCTCCACTAGGAAATACTGCTTCTTCTGTTCCGGAAGGGTCTGTTCACTGAGGGGGTCTTCAGAGTGTCGTGTAACAGTAAAAACCTGACTGCTCTCAGAGATCAGCTGAACTCAGGGACCGAGGTGGACATGGAGGCCCTGCCTGTCTCTCTCCTGGTTGGGCTGTTGAAAGTAAGTAATACTTTCAACAACACCTTAGGCCATGCCCTGCCATTCTGACATGCCTGAGAGACAATAGTGAGTCATTATCGTATTTGTGAATTATTTTTCTGACAGATTTTCCTGAGGGAACTCCCTGGAGGTCTGCTGGTGTTTGAGCACTATGAAAACTGGATCAGCACACTGGAGAAAGAGGGGACTCAGGACATTCATACTGAGCTGAGGAGGTGAGCAGGACTGTCATGTAACTTGTTACCTCACTGTTGTTTATGCCAAGATGAACTCTGAGCAGTTGTGAAGACTAAAGAAAGTCCCTGGATTTCCACTGCGCCCAGTTCTGGGGCTTTTCCCTCAGCTTTCTATGGACTCTTCAAAATAGAGAAATAAGTAGCTGAAGTTCAACCACAAAATGTCAGAAACAGAAAAGAAAATAGATAAAACAAAAACGTTTGTTCTTCAAACCCAGAATGGCTGAAAAGCTGCCCAGAGCAAACAACCTTCTGCTGCAGCACCTGCTGTGTCTGTTTTATCACATCAGTCAGCGTTCAGACACCAACAAAATGAATGCCAAGAACCTGGCGGTGTGCATCGCCCCAACCCTGCTGCACCGGGACAGCCAGCCCCTAGATGTGGTTGATATTGAAAAGGTCAGAATTTTCCCACACCATATATTGCCTTTTAAATAAGATTTAAAATAAAACCTAATCTAATAAAGTAAATTGATTATAAATTTAATATAATAGTAAATTGATTAACAGATCACTTAATTTAGTAACAAGAAATGGATCTGTATGGTGTCTGAGCTAGAATGTATGTCAGATGTGTGAAGATGTTTTTGTGAACACCTCTGCAGTCTCGTTTTGACTCATCTGTTGATTTAAGATTGAAAGCTGGTTCTGTCATCTGCAGAGTGAGGTTTCATTACAAACCACAGACTGAAAGTTCTCTAACCTTTATTATTTTCTGAGAAATGCATGCAACACAAAAACTTCACATTACATCATAGTTATTATTTTTGTTTTTTGTTATAGGTTACGAATCTTGTCCAGTTCCTTATTGAACATTGCTGTGAGGTATTTGGACATACAATCCTGACTCTGCTTGGAGATTTAGAAGAGCAGGAGTCTAGAGACAAGTCAGGTAAATACTCTTTAAGTATTCAAAAATCCAAACCTTTCCACCTACACTCTTTGGCTCCCCAAAAAAACATTCAGTCTAGAGAACTTTTTCGCTACAAAGGATATATATATATAAGATCCATGCTTTGCTGATGATTATTCAGCCATTTTATGATGGTTGAATAATGCTTTTCTATGCTTCTTATGCTTTTCTAAACTTCTAAACTGTGTTTTGTGGCACACACCAGGAGAAAATGGCTTTAATGTTGTTTACTCCTCTACAGATTCAGCATCCTTGATATCTCCAGATTTATCCTTCGACGTCCAACAACACGACTCTGCGTACGACAGCACAGACCCTGATGGTCTGGATGCTGAGGAACAGACTCAAGAGGACCACATGATGCCACATGGAAGCCCAACTATGAGCAAGATGGGACGTTCTGACATTCAGTGTTGTTCCTCTGATGCTATATTTGAAGCGTGTACAAAACCTTTCAACCGGCGATGCTCTGAGCCCTCCATCTTCCCTCCAGCATCCATGACGGACTTGAGACCGCTAGCACGCAGCCATGATGACTTCTCCACAGGGAAGGAAGACCTTGAGGATCAGCCACTGAAGAAGCAAAGCTCTGATGACTCCTTCCTGAATCCCCAACACTGTGAGAACAGAAGATCACAGATGTCTTTCAAAAAACTGGTTAAGAGTTTGAATGTGGACCTACCCATGAGCGTTTCTACTCCTACATCTAAGGCAGTTTCCTGCCCTTCCTTCTGTTCCTCAGAAAGCATCTGTTCAAAAGTCTCTGAACAATCAATAAACACGCCACCTCTTCCATCCCCAGAAAGTCCTCGCAAAAGTCAGTCGACTAGACATGCATCCTTTATGAACAAGACTAGACCCAACCCCGCTAAAGGAGACGTGGAAGTGAATCGACGATCTCTCTCAATGAGAGCCAAAAGCCTTAGCATCAACTTCACGTTTAACAGAGGAAGTCTGAAAAAAGGAGAGTCCCGGAAAGACGACGTCTTTCCATGCGGAACTCTTCCGGAAGACTCGCAGAGCGAGGCGGAGAACCTGGATGAACTTGTTCGGCGACGGAGGCCTCTCTCCGCCATTGAGGTCTTCCAACATGTGGACAGTCGAATGCCATGCTGCCCCCCATCCTATGAGCAGGCCCTGCAGAACGGGGCCCAACCGGCACCTCCACAGTACAGGGCCATGACGGTACAGTGTGCCAGAGATCTGGGCAGGAGATCTCGCCCCACCTCCATGAACGATTACCTGCTGGACAGTTACAAGGTTACAGACCCCACAGAAACATTCATTGAAACATTCACAGAAACATTTACAGAAGGCTCCACAGGAAGTCTTCGATTTGATGAACCGCAGCCTGTTGCGTTCCGGCAGAGAGCCATGTCTGAATCTGTTTCCCAGTCGAGACATGAAAGAGTGTCACGTAGGTGCAGTCAGCCTGTGTTTGAAGAATTCTCCCATGCAAAGGAATCTTATGTGTGAGTGTTTCATTAACTGCAAAGCTCAAAAAGCTGCAGCTGTTAAGATGAAATATTGTAACACATAGAATTCAGGGTGTAAACAGTGATTTCACATGCTAATATTCAATTCTTCTAACTCTTGCCAGTGTGAAGCTATGTAAATAGACCAGTTACAATAATACAATAGTATAATATAGTAAAGTAATATACTGTGTTAACAGGCTGAATCATTTTGATATAGTCAGAATGTACAGTTGTAAATTACAATATTTTTGTGTTGTTGCTACTCTTTGTTTCACTACAATAAAGAATCTTAGAGGCCACATTGTTTGTAATTGCTGTTGATGTTAACATTGTTTTTCAAAGACCAGATGATGTTCATGTAAAACAATTAAATTAATTTAATCCTTTATTTTCCCTTCAAAATGTTATCAGAACCCAGTGCAAATATTCCTGAAGGATTGATCCTCTGTTGTATTACAGTCAAATAGTCATACACTTCACAATGTGACTGACTCTAATGTTGTTTGTATGTCTCTGTGAGCACAACCAATCACATGGCCTCTCGTCATGAATCAAGATCAAGATGAAATGTTGTTGTCAGTCATTTATATGAGAATAGTGAAGGTCAACCGCATCAACCTGATACTCTAATGTCACGTTTATTTGTCAGGTTAAGATCACAAAGGTTCTTTGGGATCCAGTAAGGGAAGATGGTCTAGTTCTTCCCTCAGGTTATGAGGAACTGACAGAGATGAGCGACTTTCAGACAAACGGGATTCTGGACGCCCATGTTCCTCTTATCTGGCATGAGTTACATAAAGCAGAGAACAAATGTAAATGAGAACAACATGTTCTGTGTTGCAGAGGAAGTCAACGATCATGTGGACTGATTTGGTTTTTCGCTGAATTTGGTCTGTTTCCTCACTTGCCTGCTATAGTTATGCCCCCATTTCCTTTTTTTCAGACATACTTAGAAACAAACTGCAGTGTGTCAGATGTCTGTCGCTTATGGTTTCTCGAGCAAATGTGCTCTCATTGGTCTGCGTGTGGGTAGTGTTGCTGGCAACTTTTTGCTAAAGACGCTAATACTCTGTTTAGCCACTTAGATGTTACTGTGAATATTTGTGCACAACTTTTATAGGTTCAAAAAGCACCCAAAACTTCGCCAGTCCAATCAAGTTGCCCTTTTTTCCAGAACATTTACTTTTAATTGTTAATAAAACTCTGTCACCAATGACCAGCTTTCTGCTTATATGAAATTAATATGACTCTGAATACATGAATGAATGGATTATTATAAAAATGTTAAAGCTGTTTTTTCAAATCTACTGAAATCTACTGATTACTGGTGTCTTTTGAGTGCTTACCAAAATCTATAGACTTTAATGAAGAGTTACTAATGCTTTAAAACATGTTTTAATCTTGTTTACATCTCATCTAAGTCTCATTAAGTGAGTCAAGACCACCGCTGGTTTCCCTTCTAAGTCTCGCTGCAAGAAATCAGTCTTTTGTTTTTCTAATTTTACTGAAATTATCTCCTACACTCAGATATTTCTGTTAAATGTATAATATTTAGATTAAATTGATTTATAGCATGAGCAAGTTATGATTTTATTCTAAATTCACAGCAGACATGACTGCAGGCCGACAGAGGTTCATTAACAGTGGAGACAAAACAAGGGCAGTTGTTACATAAGAAAGTGTGAACTGCAGCATGTGTTCACATATAAAGACATTACATAACACAGCAGTGTCCATTATACAGGCATGAACAAGCTCTTTCAGTCTTCAATTCCTAATGCATCACAGTCAAATGAACAACCAATTAGACACAAACATCAGAAGAACACACATCTACACAGGGAGCATGAATGTACTGAATTCCTCACACAGTCGCTTGTCTGAAACAGATCAAACACTCTGCCCTAAAAATGACGTGACAAGAAAAAACAAAGTTTCAAACGTATCTGTACAGTCTCGTACATACAGTGAATTATGTGATGAGTTATACACAGTAAATATTAAGTTCAGGAGGTGCAGCAGTGTCCTTTACAAAGACAGCTGGAGCACATTACACTGTACATACATTGTAGCTGATTTCTGTAGTGTGACTACAGACATACCAACATAACAAAATTGTTTTTTATTTAAATTAAATCATATAAATATATTTCATTATTAAAACACATATAAAGTACTACACTGTTTTCAGTGTGCACCCAACAAGAACACCAGTGCTGACATCAGGCAGAGGTGACCTGTGATTGGCTTAAATTTCCTCTAAATTTAGCAACTGTGTTTCTGACATACTGTATATATATTTTTTGGTAAACTATTTCTTCAACATCTAACCAGATTTTCAGACAGTATTGGTGAGTCCCTGCTGGAAAGAGAAGCTTTCGTGCAGGTCCAGGCTGGTGTATGCTGGGTTTTGCTGGTGGAGCTGGACCAGTATAGCCATGTTAGAAGCTAATGAAGCTGGTTTACCAAAGTGTCCTGCTGATTGAGCTTGTTAAACTAGTAGTAAATAAGTAAACAGTAAATAACACAAGCGCAGCAATTCCAGTAATGAAAATCAGTGTCCAGAAGACAACATATGCTTTTGTTAGCTTAGATGTGCTATGGGTGTGTAAACATAAACAATATTTGACATTGGATGTTATAAGAATGTTTAAACTGAATGCTCGTATTTCAGCTGCTCTTGTATTAAGGAACTGAAAATCTGTCATCATTCATTCACCTTCACATCCAGTGCCGTTCGACCTTATTCTTCTGTAGATCACAAAAGGAAATGGTGGGCATAAGGTGTCTGAACTGTTCTGTTCCACACCATGAAAACATATAAAAACAATAACCAGTGCATTATAAATTAAGCAATAACATGCTGTAGTATTTCCTCAATATAGTCGTGCTGCAGGAGCTGTTAGACACAGTGTGACCATGCATCCAAAACTATAACTATTTATTTTTATATATCATGTAAAATATAAGGAGCATTTTTGCAGTGCAGCTGCTGTGGTATCAGTATGTTTAATAATAAGGGCTGTGGTATCAGTATGTTTAATAATAAGGGCTGTGGTATCAGTATGTTTAATAATAAGTGCTGTGTGTAAAATCAGTATGTTTATTAATAAGGGCTGTGGTATCAGTATGTTTAATAATAAGTGCTGTGTGTAAAATCAGTATGTTTACTATGCTTTTCCATGGCAACCGTGTTATTTACAACGATTCCTGGTGTACATTTGTGGTGATGAATGTTTTCTGTCAGCATCAGACTTTTGTGTCTTCAGATGAAAACCCAAAACCACTTCCTGGTGTCACATGTGTCACAAATTTCACATTTTTTAATTCAAAAACAAGACCAAAGAAGAATAACCTAACAAACCTATACAGTATAGCACAGAAAATGCCAAGAAATGTGAGTTGATAAAATGTCCTACACAAAATGTATGTGTAAATTGAATCAAACCAAAATGATACACAACATAGTAAACACTTTGTGTCAGATTAACCCAGAGAACTTTCACAAAAGAAAGCATCCCACATACTAAAGTGTGAGCTTATAGCTAAACATGTGGATCTGACAAACTGAAAGTTACAGACTTAAAGGCCTGGCCTCTATACACTACATTAGTACTTAGTATCTTCAAATAGAGACTCACCAGATGAACTCTGTTGTAACTAATCATCATCAGTTAACTCCTGCAGTTAATGATAAACTAATAAGCAAGTGTTGCCTTCATCTGGTGTTGTGAACGTGGCTGCTGCTCCTGCAGCTGATTCATTTTGTGCACAGCAGGCTGACACATGATGCTGTTCACACGAGTATATCACCCCCTGCTGGATGCTCTGAAGCAGTGCACACAAGTGCAGTGTGAAACATTACATCATCACATCATCAAATCATCACATCATCACATCACATCACCACATCATTACATCACATCACCACATCACCTAATCACATCACATCATCACAACATCACATCATATCATTACATTCGCATCATTACATCACATCATCACAACATCACATCACACCATCACATCACATCATCACAACATCACATCATAACATAATCACATCACACATCACGAGCTGTCTGACAATAACATGCTGTATTCAGGATAGAAGTGAGCAGACAAGCACAAGCTGCACACATTGTGTTCATAATATTCACACTTCACGAGCTGTCTGAAAATTAAATTCTTTTTTTTAGATAGAAAAAAAAAAACACAAAAAAACTCTCCAAATTTTTTTTTTAACCACTTAGTTTCATCATTCCTCAGTGACGAGATCTTTAAAGATCACAAAATAAATCAACAACTGCTGCTTGCATCTCATCTGTTGACCTCTCAGACGACATACACTCGTTATTCATATCAGTAGACATATATCATTTTCATATAGAAATATGAATTGAAAAGCGTTGTTTTATGTTTTGATATGTTAATGTGCACCGGTGCTTGAACTCACATTTCAAAACTACAACACCGCGCTACTATAACATGATTATTAAAGTTATTATGACGCCGCAGTCACTCAACCCGGAAGTGAAAGTGTCCCGCAGTCACGGTCGCCATGGCAACAGTATCTAAAACAGCGCCGCTGTAACGGAGACGAGCACGAGCAGCGGCGATGAGCAGCACGCGGTCCCCGGTACAGCGCGAGCCGCACGGCGCCGTTTACACGTTCTGCAGCCGCCCGCGGCCGGTACCGAACCGGGCCAGATACAGAGCCGCCGCCGCGCCGCTGTGAGTAACACCGCCGCAGGCATTGCTGATATTCCGCCACAGTTCTGCCTGTGTCTCTGTTTAGTGACCTGCAGAAGTGAGCGAATATGAGCGATGTGAGTGAGAGGAAACTAACGGAATCTCTCCATACTGTGTGAACCAGACCTGAAGAACAGGCCAGTCATGGAAACATCATGTATGATCGGCGAGTTGTCAGAGGAAGTACATACACTCAACATGTCCTGCCCAGTGTGAGTGTGCCTCTGTGCTCTCTGTGTTTCCTCATTTGCTTTATACCCTGTACTGAACTGCTTAAAGTGCTTGGGAATTCTTTCCATCCATGACAATTTGTGATTTGGTTTCATAAAAAAACATTTTTGTTTTTAGCTACTTTCTGGAAAACACTAATAATAACATCACATATGTGCTCTGTCTATAGACAGATAAAAGGCCTTAAATTAGCATATTATACACATTAAATTAGCATATATTATATAGTAAATATGTTGAACAGACGTCTCAGCCAGATCCTGTTGAGTTCCTCAAACAACAGGAAGCCAGAAGAAGAGCCATGTCCAGGAGACGCTTAAAGGAGCAGTTTGGCCCAAAAACACCAGAACCGCTAGAGGGCAGAATGAACACAGAAGTTCAGACAGGTAATGAATGATGTTGGAAAATAAGCTCTTCTACTTTCATTGTGTAACTTCCCTCAGAGGATGTTAAGAACACAGAATACGCTTCTGAACAGCACCAACCATCATATACCAAACTGAACGTCTTGCCTGTATCTTTCAGAGATGTATCTGGAAGAGCTGAGCGATCGTGTGGAGGAGGTCAGTGTGGAATGCCAAACAGACATGTTCCTGGACAAACCAGCCACCCCCCTCTTCATTCCAGCCAAAACTGGGCGAGATGCAGCCACACAGATAGAAGAGGGAGAGGTGCAGTGTGGATTTCCTTAATTGTCAGATCTTCTTCCATAAATTATTAGTTCCTGTCAGGAACATTAATTTTTACATACAATAATCATGTTTTAAAACATGTCAGTAATCAAAGATACAAATAATTGCATATAAGTTGCATTTAAAATCCACTCTTGGATTTAAAGTTGCCATGTTTTGCAAAATGCAGAGTACAGCTGCATAGCTGTTGCATGCAGTAAAATGCAGTACAGAGTACATGAGTCAGTGCAGTACAGTCATGTTAATTATTTCACAAACTGTATCATGACAAATGTAGCTTTAAGAAAAATGCAGCTCATGACTGTTTTTGCTGCTGTTTGTCTGGGCTTCAGCTGTTCGATTTTGACGTGGAGGTGCAGCCCGTGCTGCAGGTGTTGGTGGGTAAGACAATCGAACAGGCCCTGCAGGAGGTGCTGGAAGAGGAGGAGCTGGACCACCTCATGGCCCAGCAGCGAGCGTTCAGGGAGATACGCAGCGCAGAGCTGGCTGAGGTACAGCGGCTGGAGGAGAGGGAACGGCGCCTCCGTGTGGAGAAGGTTAGAATCACTACCCACAATGATGCAGCAGTTTTGTCAGCATGGAAATAGAGAAACAAACAACAAAAACTTGAGAGACCTGTCTGCCCTCAGATCACTCTCGCGGATCAGGATAATTAAAGCCTTCAGAACAATTACAGACAGGTTCATTTGGTTAGGGATAGAGCTCGTTAGCCCTGTCTTATGGTTTTCAACACAAATCTAATTCCAGGGCTGAAAGGATATTGTGGTAATAATGTTTGTGTTTTTGATGTTTCTTTATTGTTTTCCCTCAATGCAGGAGAACCGGATAAAGCAGCAGAAGGCCGTGCTGGAGAAGGAGAAAGAGACAGCAGAGAAAATCGCTGCAAGAGCGTTTGCTCAGCAGTACCTGAGTGATCTACTGCCCTCTGTGTGTTCTCGTCTGAAAGACTGTGGCTATTTCTATGACCCTGTGAAGAGAGGCAGGTTTCTCAGTGTGTGTGCCTCAAAAATATTCATGCTAAAGGAGCTTTTGCTTTATCTTAACTTTATTGAAATAATAATATTTATTTATATTAATTATATTTTTTCAACTTTCATTAAACAGTTATATCTGCTGTAGCTCATGCATGTCAAACGTATTATCAGATGAGTTGAATCAATTCTGTCTGCAGATCTGGAGACAGGATTCTTCTCTTGGCTGATGGAGGAAGTCAGCAACACATTAGAACAGAGATATGTAGCCAGAACAGTTCTTGATCGTAAGTTAAGACTTGTTCACCTCTGGATTTGGGATTAAATTATTCATTTTGATGTTAGCATGTTAAGATGAATTATGAAAATGACAGTGGAAACATTTTCTTCTTGTTCTTCTCTAGAACTCATTCAAGATGTCACTAACGGAAGGTTTGCGGCTTTTCAGCTGCAGAAATAAAGCAGCGCTTACGAATGAGACTTCCTGTGCTGGAGGTGATCAGAATCAAACATTCCTCAGTTTGTTGTTATATCACTGAATTTGTAGCATCTCCTGTATTTACACACTTCTGTTGCTCATTATGTTCACAGAGTCAATTTACTTATTCTGTTTTTTGTAAATATTCACTGTATTCAGCTACAGAAGCAATTCGGTATAATCCCAAAGCAACAGCAGTATAATCACTGAATTAAAACTTGTGCAACAAAAGAATGAAATGAACCATATATGTCATTCTCATTTCAGGAAACTTAGAAAAGAGGCTGAAAAATGCATCTGGAAAACTATTAAAGGATTCATATTATTTACAAAACAAATGATTTCAATTTCAGCGTGTTTTATTTGGACACTTCATCAGATCAGCTGGTTTTTTATTCCTGTAATGAACCTCCAGCGGTCGCCATTGTCACCGTCACCTGCGTTTCAACAAAGACACTGTAGATGGCGCTGCCGAGTCCCGCAAATACCGCTCATAACGTAAAAATAACTTCATATCTTAATTTCATAATAACTTTAGTTACGGTGTAAGAGCGATTTGTGTGACATGCAGTTTTTAATGCAGTTTTAATCACTACTCTACTTTACCATTACACTGAAAGTGTGTTTCTATACATAGGCGTTTTCCCACAGTCCCAGTAATACTGTAGGAGTAAAAGGCTGTAGTTACAGCATGAAAATCATCTGTGGACTCACAGTCGTGTGTTTTGGGGACTTACACGACAGCGCTGCTCCTCTCGTCCCGCACGTCACACTGCGCGACGGTTTCGACTATATACGGCGCTATTTTAATGCTGTCTCCTCATTGGTCAGCGCGCACCTCTGGCCACGCCCACCAGGTGATTCGGAGTTTCACTTTGGGCGGATGCGGCTCTTCGAAACGGAGCGTGTTGATGTGAATACAGCAGAATAAACCCGAGTCACATCACACTGACCTCAGATCAGCACAGCGCGATGACCTGAGCTGCTTCATTCAACAGAGATGTGAATACAGCAGAATAAACCCGAGTCACATCACACTGACCTCAGATCAGCACAGCGCGATGACCTGAGCTGCTTCATTCAACAGAGATGTGAATACAGCAGAATAAACCCGAGTCACATCACACTGACCTCAGATCAGCACAGCGATGACCTGAGCTGCTTCATTCAACAGAGATGTGAATACAGCAGAATAAACCCGAGTACATCACACTGACCTCAGATCAGCACAGCGCGATGACCTGAGCTGCTTCATTTAACAGAGATGTGAATACAGCAGAATAAACCCGAGTCACATCACACTGACCTCAGATCAGACAGCGCGATGACCTGAGCTGCTTCATTTAACAGAGATGTGAATACAGCAGAATAAACCCGAGTCACATCACACTGACCTCAGATCAGCACAGCGCGATGACCTGAGCTGCTTCATTCAACAGAGATGTGAATACAGCAGAATAAACCCGAGTCACATCACACTGACCTCAGATCAGCACAGCGCGATGACCTGAGCTGCTTCATTCAACAGAGATGTGAATACAGCAGAATAAACCCGAGTCACATCACACTGACCTCAGATCAGCACAGCGCGATGACCTGAGCTGCTTCATTCAACAGAGATGTGAATACAGCAGAATAAACCCGAGTCACATCACACTGACCTCAGATCAGCACAGCGCGATGACCTGAGCTGCTTCATTCAACAGAGATGTGAATACAGCAGAATAAACCCGAGTCACATCACACTGACCTCAGATCAGCACAGCGCGATGACCTGAGCTGCTTCATTCAACAGAGATGTGAATACAGCAGAATAAACCCGAGTCACATCACACTGACCTCAGATCAGCACAGCGCGATGACCTGAGCTGCTTCATTCAACAGAGATGTGAATACAGCAGAATAAACCCGAGTCACATCACACTGACCTCAGATCAGCACAGCGCGATGACCTGAGCTGCTTCATTCAACAGAGATGTGAATACAGCAGAATAAACCCCGAGTCACATCACACTGACCTCAGATCAGCACAGCGCGATGACCTGAGCTGCTTCATTCAACAGAGATGTGAATACAGCAGAATAAACCCGAGTCACATCACACTGACCTCAGATCAGCACAGCGCGATGACCTGAGCTGCTTCATTCAACAGAGATGTGAATACAGCAGAATAAACCCGAGTCACATCACACTGACCTCAGATCAGCACAGCGCGATGACCTGAGCTGCTTCATTCAACAGAGATGTGAATACAGCAGAATAAACCCGAGTCACATCACACTGACCTCAGATCAGCACAGCGCGATGACCTGAGCTGCTTCATTCAACAGAGATGTGAATACAGCAGAATAACCGACTCTCACATCACACTGACCTCAGATCAGCACAGCGCGATGACCTGAGCTGCTTCATTCAACAGAGATGTGAATACAGCAGAATAAACCCGAGTCACATCACACTGACCTCAGATCAGCACAGCGCGATGACCTGAGCTGCTTCATTCAACAGAGATGTGAATACAGCAGAATAAACCCGAGTCACATCACACTGACCTCAGATCAGCACAGCGCGACGACCTGAGCTGCTTCATTCAAACAGAGATGTGAATACAGCAGAATAAACCCGAGTCACATCACACTGACCTCAGATCAGCACAGCGCGACGACCTGAGCTGCTTCATTTAACAGAGATGTGAATACAGCAGAATAAACCCGAGTCACATCACACTGACCTCAGATCAGCACAGCGCGACGACCTGAGCTGCTTCATTTAACAGAGATGTGAATACAGCAGAATAAACCCGAGTCACATCACACTGACCTCAGATCAGCACAGCGCGACGACCTGAGCTGCTTCATTCAACAGAGATGTGAATACAGCAGAATAAACCCGAGTCACATCACACTGACCTCAGATCAGCCAGCGCGACGACCTGAGCTGCTTCATTCAACAGAGATTGAATACAGCAGAATAAACCCGAGTCACATCACACTGACCTCAGATCAGCACAGCGCGACGACCTGAGCTGCTTCATTTAACAGAGATGTGAATACAGCAGAATAAACCCATCACATCACACTGACCTCAGATCAGCACACCGACGACCTAGCTGCTTCATTTAACAGAGATGTGAATACAGCAGAATAAACCCGAGTCACATCACACTGACCTCAGATCAGCACAGCGCGATGACCTGAGCTGCTTCATTCAACAGAGATGTGAGTACAGCAGAATAAACCCGAGTCACATCACACTGACCTCAGATCAGCACAGCGCGATGACCTGAGCTGCTTCATTTAACAGAGATGTGAATACAGCAGAATAAACCCGAGTCACATCACACTGACCTCAGATCAGCACAGCGCGATGACCTGAGCTGCTTCATTCAACAGAGATGTGAATACAGCAGAATAAACCCGAGTCACATCACACTGACCTCAGATCAGCACAGCGCGATGACCTGAGCTGCTTCATTCAACAGAGATGTGAATACAGCAGAATAAACCCGAGTCACATCACACTGACCTCAGATCAGCACAGCCGATGACCTGAGCTGCTTCATTTAACGAGGTGTGGGGTTGTATTGAGAGCAGATCTGATCACGTGACCCACACACGAGTTGTTCAATAACTCAGCAGTGTGAATGAAAGCGCATTCACAACGACTGAGATTAATATTCTCTGTTTCTCAGACTGATTCTGCTTCAGTCTCCAGTCATGTGATGGATCTCTGATGAACCACTGATCAGTTATCAGTCTGTCATGAGGTTAAACCCAGCAGGAACTTTAATTAACTTTACTTTAATGAATCCACAATTAAATTAAAATTAATTATATCGTGGACTTACAATCTGTTGTTTCAACATGAAGCCAGTTATAATTACTTTCAATTAACAGGCGTTTACATTCTGTGAGTTTTGTTAGACATCATTTAAGATCTCAACAGAGGCCTGATGAGCACATATCAGTGTGTGTAATACATTTATTTCTGGCTGTCCTAGAAAGTTCATGAAATGAGAGCATGAGAGCATAGCCACATTTATAAAAGTGCTCCACATGCTCAGATGAAGTGAAGCTGGAGGAAGGAAATGAGTGTGAAGAGGTGGGGAACCCATCTGCTGAGAAACGGACTTATATTAACATCTGCTGAAATAAAGTCACAAAGTGTGTGTGTGAATACATTTATTATAGACGGGGTGATGACTGTTACCTTGCAGCTGACTATTTCTCAGTTTCATGTTTACACACTTTCATACAGACAGAAACAGATGCAGTGTTTTTATCTACAGTATAACAGCTGTCTGTGTGTTTGAACCCTTCAGAGGCTCTAGGGTTATTATTTGTGGAATGATTGCCTTCATCTACAGTGAGACACTTGACTGATATTGGCTGCTAGTACTTACATAAGGAGTACATGCAGCTGATGAATGAAAGCGCGTAACTACAGTTAACACTCAACCCCACGTAAATGACCTTCACAACAAATATATTTGCGCACTATTTGTGTCGCTTTGTTCTGTCTGTCAGTAAATATTCAGAAATGAGTGCCCGTGCCACACTGAGCGCCAGGCTGCAAGGAAATACTGCGACGGGCAGACGCAGGCGCAGACGCAGACGCAGAGCTGCACGCAGAGCTGCACGCTGCGCATCCGTCTCGTCTTCTGTTGATTTGCGGACATTGCCGTGATCTTCAGACGGTGAAGATTCATCGTCGGTTTCTCGTGATGTGATCGCGTCGCGTTATTGATCGCACACAGCCGCCGTCTTTCATCGCGCGCACAAAGGTGAGAGCGCGCCGTCAGCCATATTACTGCGCCCGGGGGGGCGTTCGTGCCCGCCGGCGGAGGGACGGGGACCGTCGGCTGGAGCTGGACCGGACTGACTCAACGCGAAGCCGCCTGCTCCGGTAACACGCTCGGTCGGTCGTCACCGGTCACAGACGCGGCGCGGCTCGTTCATCACTCACGTCTGTGTGACGGAGAGAAATCTCTACCAACAGGTGTGTGTGATCCCCGCACTGAGATAAGTCCTCACAACAGCGGCCTGTCCCTACAAGAGACACTGCGAGGTTACACCGGGTTAGAACTGATCGTAAACCAGACACACACACACACACACACACACACACACACACACACACACACACACACACACACACACACACACACACACAGACAGACAGACAGGCAGACAGACAGACAGACACACACACACACACACACACACACAGACAGACAGACAGGCAGTGATCTCCTGCAGGGTCACACCGTCCTCACACCGCCCGTCTGAAGCTTCATCAACACAAACTCCAGCCGCACCGTAAATCAATCATGACGAGCAGCAGGTCACTGATCAGCCTGATGAGCGCAGTCTGATGAACATCCTCTGACTTCAGAAGATCTTCTGCATGTGTGTTGCATGTTCTGGGTTCATCTTTGGGAGTAAATATTTGCAGAATGGGGTGGGACTGAAGGCGGTGTCACCTCCTGTGGCATTTGGGTGAGGCTCATGATCTTGAGCTGAGTGTGATGTGATTCATATGGCTGAAGATCGAGCGTCAGGACTCAAACGCATTTCTCTCTTTCTGATCCAGAGTCTGTGAAACATCGACTTCTTCTGACACTGACGAGAGATCCGCCACAGGGTTCAACATGCCTAAACCTGTGAGTATTCTCCATTCTTACTGTGCTTGTGTTTGTCCTGTTCAGATGTGTGTTTGATCTTGAGTCTCGTGTCAAACATGATCACAGGCTGGACTGTGTTATGTCCTGCAGACACAGAGTTTCATGTATCTTGACTCTATATTTCTACACAGCCTGTAACAGCTGCACATACACACATCAGTCTGTAAGAGTCTGTAGCTGTTTGTCTTCTATACAGCTGTAATAGTGAGCCTGCCTGACTAACAGATGGATTTGCATTCATGATAAAACTCGTCTCTGTGAACGTGAATGCGTGTTGAGTGTTATGAGGTTCACTTACACACTTTGGTCAGTTTGTTAGGACGGTTGTCAGGAGCAGGACAGAGGAAGTGACATCACTGTTCTGTTCTCAGAGCTCCTCATTCATCTCAGCACTGCCTGCTTTAGCACTGAATACAGAGGCTTGTTCTCGCTGTCTTGGTGTTCGTTTGGGTGGAAGTGGAGGATTTGCTCATTATTAGGCTTGAAAGAGTCTTTATTCAAGACTTTAACTAGAGATGGGTTATCAGTGAAGTTCACAATGATTATTTAATAACATAATCACCAAACAATCCATATTTTCCTTTATTAAACATACAGCTGATTTACTTCACATCACGATGCTTTGCTTTAGGGAAAGATGTCACTTGATCTCTCTTGACATCATTTTGTTTGAGTACAGTACAGTACAGTACAGCACAGTTCATCCTGTATTGAGATCCTGTTTCTAAGCAAAAGAAAATGATTACTTGTATGATATCTTAACAGGAGAGGATCAGGTAGTAGAAGTCTGAGTTCAGTTTTGAAGCAGTAGTTGAGATGAGTTTCATGTTTCTGAACATGTTTCGGGTTTGTTTAATCTTCAGCTGAGGGTGTTTCCTGTCCGAGTCCCAAATCTTTGTTATCATTTGTTCTTCTGAATAGTTGATAAGCAAACAGTGGCTGTTACGCCCTTTGGTGATGTAGCACAAAAGCTGATTGTGTTGTCATCAGTCCTCATGTGTGCTTTGGCTTAAGATACCGGCCCAACGAAAGTAACAGAACTGTCAGACACAAAAAACAAACAAACGTTTACCCCAATACTGTTGTTATGGAGGCTTTTTCTGATCATAAACATTATGTGTGTCGTTAGATGGTTTCTGTGCTGTGTGCTGTGTTTATTCTCCTAAAAATAAAAATTCTTCAAGGTTTTTTAGATTCAGCAATTTCTTTTAGAACTGTTTTGCACTCTGTTGGGTTCTTGAGTTCTTTGGAGACTGAAACACTTCTAGAGTGTATCTGAAGTTCTTCATGGTAGTGTAAAGACTACCAAGGGTTCTTTTAGCTGGTTTTCTGAAGAGCAGGAGACTAGAAGGTTTCTTCTGCGGAACTTACAAAGGTTCTCCTGCGTCATCAGGCTGTTTAATTCTCTTTTAAGTCACAGCTCGGCTGGAACTGGGCAACATTTGCTGTGTATTTTACAATGAATGTGTCATTTTACATGTGCATGTGAATCAGAGTGATCATTCTAAGCATCTTGTTGCCCGATGACGATAATCAGAACCTGAGATCACTGACTGCATGACTTCACCAGTGTATTGCAGTCTGGCAGTGAAACCTTTATTTCTGCAAGGCAAGGGCTATGCAGAGAAATGGTGAAACTCTATTAAAATGCAGACTGAGGCCGGAGGAGGAGCTCTTAGTGGGTGTTTCTGAAAGAGGCCCTTTGTTTCACTCAGTAAATGGATACCCTTCCGCTTTCCCCCTCGTGGCGAGTAGCATGGCAGATTTTGAGCTGAACTCTTCACCAGTGGATGTCAGATGCAGGCCTGTGATTATCAGTGTGCTTTTATTACTGTCTGTCAATAGGGGCATTAAATCTATTTGTTTAAAGTATTTGCAGTAGTGTGTTTCATATGAATTAGTTATCAGGTATGAATGTATGTGCGAGTGTGAATGTGTTGAATGTCTGATTGTGTGGTCAAGTGTCTGTAAAGCTGTTGTTCTTGGTTCAGGATGCTCACAGCAGTCTCCATTCAGTTCAGTACAGCAAGTTCCTTCCATATAATGATGATTGTGAGAACACATCATATAGTTATGACATGAATCATATAAGCCATATCTTGTTAGCAGGAGTGCCGTGCTGATATTAAACACAACAGCATGATCTATTAACAAATAATCTACCAGTTTGTTTTTCTCTGCCAATGAAAACAGTTAGTAAACGTTAAGTTTTGCATATCACCAAACAACACGCACTGGAACAGAATGTGTGAGTGGAATAGACCAGAAGCAGTTTCCTCTCACTGCTCAAGTCAAGGGAATGGCTCCACTCCATGTTTTCCATTTCTCTGTCCTCACCTGCTCTGTGCTCTGGTGAATGCAACCCCACTCCCAGTGATTCGGGTGCGAGAGACAAAAAGAGACAGTTTTCAGAGACAGTTTTCACACTGTGAACAAACACGAAACATGGTTCAGCACTCTTGGTACTCTGCTTGTTGGAACCAGAAATAGTTGTTGCATAAACAACTTCTATATTAATGTGGAAAGTGTTCATGCTAATGAAGTTTTAAGGATGTTACCTCCTGTTGTTTGCATTGTTGGAAAAAGTTGGTCTGATGTGCTCTTTGTTTTGAGTTTCTGTCATGTATAGTTATGGTATTCATAGTGAGGCATTTGTTTGTTTTAAAGCAGTTACATAATTATGACTTTTCTTTCCTTGCATAGCAGAGAAGCTCAGCGCTCACACCCAGTACAGTGTGTCCGTGATTCTCCACCAATTGTCAACACTAAACTTCTTTTTGTTCACCCGCCTTCAGTTCTTTCATTTTTAACAGTGCCTGAGATCTCATGAGTCAGAATCATTTAGTTTTTTACAGTGCTCATGAATCTGAATCACTGAATCATAGAAAACTTTAAGTTTGTTTGGATGACTTTGGTGAAAATTCTTGTTTAATGAAAACTCTTGTAGACTGAGTCTCATTTCTTGCCTGAGAGATAATTTAACGTTCTCTCTCTCCTGTTGATTTAATTGGTTTTCACAAATGGTTCCTTGTTCCTTGATTCTTTGAGCCAGGTGTCTGTTTGGCGAGAGAAAACCCTTCAGTTTCATGTTTCTTGGGAAGTCTTTGTTACTTCAAAAAAGCTGCAGGTTTGGTTGTGGAGTGGCGGTGACCTTCAGCTTATTGACTCAGTCCTGTCAAACTTTAGCCATTGAACAGAGTCGCATTCCTCCTTCTCAAATAATGGCTGAGCTGCATTGTTCTGTTCCACCGCATTGAGTCATTCCTGTGATTCTGTAAGCCTGCAGTCAATGTGCTACAGTCAATATTCAGTTATCAACTTAATCCATAATTTTTTATGTGCTAATTATGAATTGCTGATGCAGAAATGCTACTCTGATGAGACTAACGTGTGTTTTGTGTATGACTGTTCTTGCTGATAAGGATGGAAATCTAAAACACAACATTGGTGGTGAACTTATTATTTATATATATATTATTTATATATTTCCATCATGAGTTCAGTGTCTTTAAAATGTGACATTAGTGTTTGTGGTTTCTAATACTTGTTTTTTCTCCTCAGGTACATGTTCGCGTCACTACGATGGACGCTGAGCTGGAGTTTGCCGTGCAGCCCAGCACAACCGGCAAGCAGCTCTTTGACCAGGTCTGCACAACTGTCTAAAGCGCAGCTGAACTAACAAACACGGCCTACACTTTGAGTCATGAGCGAGACTGATATCCAGTGGTATATCTGAATAAAATGGATCCTAGAAAAAGATGAATGTCACATAAAAGGAGATTTTGACAGTATTGGCTTGAAATAATACAGTATTGGTGAGATAATACATAGTTTAACCAGAAAAAATGAGGGAGAGGTCTTGGATGGTAAAAATGATTATTACATCATGATTAAATTGTTTTGAGTTGTAAAACACTGACACAGTCCTGGATATGAAGTCAGTGTCATTTTAAATCTCCATCACAGCCTGTTAAGGACCTTACAGGACAAACTCCCAGAATTCATTGGGAAACTGTCTGTCAGTAGCGTCAATACCTGTGACCTCATTTAATTAATGGCTTGGTGACATGGGATAATCCACTGTGAATAGCAGAAAGACGTGAAAGAGGCATGACTCATGGAGAACATCAGCGTGATGGTTCTTCACTGCCACGACTGTGGAAACGGTGAATAAACGCCTCTGTGATCTCAGAACACACAGCTGAGCGAGCTCTCTTAAAGAGACAGTCAGGAACTTTGAATTGCAAACAGCACAGATGAGAGCATTTCACTGAAACCTCTGGAAATACAGCTGTCCATGCAGACAATCTGAGCTGAGGCAAAATCTCTTTCTGAATGTTGAGTTCTGAACATCACAAAAAGCAAAATAAATATCAGATCTTCTAAAGCCACATGATAGGTTTGTGTGAAATTGAGCTTTGTGATAATGAAAAACTGAAAAAGACATTCATGTTTGTGGGTGATATTCTCTGTTGTAGTTTTTAAATTTCACTCACATACAAACCATGACATGTTTTGGTAAATAGTGACAAAGTTTATGTTTCCCACGCTGTGCTTTCATGTACAAAAAAAAGGTTGTACATGGCTCATGATGCCTATAGAGAACTGTAATTTACTTACTGTAATTTCATTGTTTTGGAGCTTGACAGATTCTGGTTGCCATTAGTTGTTATTATATGAGGAAAAACTGTCAGTGTTCCTAACATCTAATATCTTTTGTGATCTATGGAAAAAGAAAAATTGTACAGGTTTTAAATGACATTAAAATATGACAGTAGAATATAGTAGAAGATGGTAAAATATGATAGAACTTACATTCTGAGGATAACTAACCTCTCAAAATCCACGGTATCATTATCAAATGCTGTAGTTTTCTTAGTTCATACACTTCATGAGCATTAACCTAACAGGGTGTGTATTTGAGATGAAGCCTGCAGTTCCTTCATTGTCCTGAGCCTCAATCTTTGAAGTCGCCACTGTGGGCTGTGTGTGAAACTGTGGTGTGTTTTGTGTGTGAAAGGACATGTTAATAATCTAAGAAAAGTGAACAAATCTCTGAACTATCTTTCCAGCTGTACTGTTTAAAAGCTGTCCTGTTGTACATGCATGTTAGAAATTGCTTCATTTTTACTTGTGGAAGGTAGAGCTGCGCTTCAGAAAACTTTACCTTCCAGTTTTCTAGACACCAGGAACCTGCTCAGCTGGTTTACAACATTTTTGTTGCGCCATTGAAACCAGCTCATACAGAAGATTTTTAAAAGATTTCCTATGATATTATATGATATGAGCTGCTGATAGGAGGTGATACAAGAGTGAAATATGATTTGTCAAAATGTTGTCTTTGTCAAACTTTGTCTTTTTTATTGTTGCTGGAATGAGTTGTTTAGGTTTCTGCTGTACATTATTACTGTATGTTCAGCAGTCTTCTTTCCACTGAAAGGACATTCTGATTCTTTTGGAATAACCAATGACAACATGCCCACTGTGTTCTACAAACCTGATTTATTCCTATAATATTGCCAGCATATGCAGCACAGCACAAATATCTCAGTTAACTTTGAAAGGCTGGGAATTTAAAATCTAATTTGAACTACTAATATTTTAGGATTGTGACAAACGTAAGCGACATTGTGTTACTGTTTGTATAGGTCAGATTTCCACTGAAAAAACAAGATTATCTTGGAACATTTATAAGCAACACTGTTTGTGTGAATATTCCATGTCAGGTTTGTCAGGTGTCATGAGAACCAAATAAGAAAAGCTTAATTTGCTGGATTATGTGTGCTAACCACTGCACCACAGCTCCCTAGTAGTAAGTAGTAAACTCAGTGAAGTTAAAGACAGTTGAACTCTTTTTGTTAAATCGGTTGTGCTGTGTCTGAGTGTGAATGTTGAAGATTCTCAGCTGTAGATGTAATTGGCGGTTGAACCAGAATGATGTAAAGGAACAACAGATAGTGTAGCGCACAAAGCCTCAGGCAAACTGTGTACGTGCGTAATGGACGCTTTTGTCTCATCCCCACCACAAAAAGTGAGCGAGCACAGATGGGCGAATGACCTATTTTTATTTTTAAGGGAAGAAGGCAAAAACACCTGCTATTTCTCTGCTTTAACATTATATGTAGTCTGCTTGAGCTTTAGCAGTTTGGGGCTGTTGCACTGGTCTCACTACTTTTTGCCATGGATTTTGCTCAGCTTAGATTTTTTTTAACTTGTGTCAGAGATGACACGTTAAATACAGAGTAAATATCTGCTGTTTTCAAGCAGGACGTTTCCTTTCATTCATGTGTCTTTTACAACTGATGATCCAGAATTTTAATTACCCAAATAAAACAAAAACAGTCGCTGAAATCTGTCACTTTTTTTTCACAGCTCAGTGTCATTCTAGTAACATCAAGACTCAACTAATAGACTCAAGTCCTGAATGACAACTGCATAAAAAAAACAATATTGGGTGTAGAAGACCCAAGAATTCTTTGTAATAGGAGCAAAAATTGTCCTACTAGACTATATGCCGTACGTCATATGTATTCTCTACTGTGTGCGTTTATCTGTTTAGTAACAATACCACAGTGTGCAGCTGTATACACCCCCAGGTCTTTTTTTACCCATATAATTCATTCATGTTTTCCAAGCACCAAACACAGCAGTCATAAAGCGTTCAGAAACAGTTTAATAACTTCAGAATGTGTTTACTGTGTGCTGAAGGTGTGATTGTTTTCCTCACAGGTGGTGAAGACTATAGGTTTACGTGAAGTTTGGTACTTCGGTCTGCAGCATATGGACAGTAAAGGCTACCTGACATGGCTGAAACTTGATAAAAAGGTACATTGTGGTACACAGTAGGCCTCTGTTACACAGCACTAGAGTAAGCAGATTCACTTTCACACTGAAATGACATTTCTGTTGTCATTTAAACTGTACCTCACAATTTTTAGGTTACCGCATTGAGAATTTATAAGATAAAAAATGGCGTAACCATTTCTTTCTTAACTTTTCATAGCCTAAAGAACCTTTCTCCACTGCCAAGAACATTTTGTGAAACAGAAATGTTGTCTGGATGTTAAAGGTTCTTTATGGAACCATCTAGTGAGAAATGGGTTGTCTGTGGCATTGTGAAGCACCTTTATTTTACAGAGTGAACAGCAGACAGGTGTGAATGATTTAGGCATGAGCAGAAAACCGTCACATACATCTGGAACAGTAAAAGAGGGATTGAAGAAACTCAATCTAACTCATAAGCAGCACACAGATCAGTTTTAACCCTGAAACACCCACTGTGATCAAATACAGAGCGGCTACAGGTTCACTTCTAAACAGGAAATGAGTTTGATGCTAAACGTACAAACTCTTCAATAAACTAGCATAAACATTTCAAAAAAGACTCCAAATACTAAATAATCAGTCTGAGCTTTAAAGAAAATTAGAAGCACAACCTCAAATTCTGAAAAAGAAATTCCAGAAATTAATTTGTATTCCAGACATTGTATTCCAGCTTCCAAAGCAGCAGCCCTGGATATGACAAGGATGTGCTATGTTAAAGTCTTGACCTTATTTGCATAATCTGTCTTATTTGCATAATATTTGTTCACTCACTTCAAACCTACACATGAATTGTAGCAACACTTTTGAGATGAGCTGAAAACCTCTAAGGCAACTTACATGAATGATTGTATCACCGTTTTGTTTTTTTTATTCATAACTTTATAGGTGTCTTCTCAAGACATAAAGAAAGAGAACCTTCTTCAGTTCAAATTTCGCGCAAAGTTCTTCCCAGAAGATGTGTCAGATGAGTTGATCCAGGACATCACCCAGAAGCTCTTCTTCATGCAGGTGAAGGACGGCATTCTCAGCGATGAGATCTACTGTCCTCCAGAGACCGCGGTGCTCCTAGCCTCCTACTCTGTACAGGCCAAATTCGGTGATTTCAGCAAAGACGTTCACAGGCCTGGATACCTGTCCTCAGATCGCCTCCTACCCAAACGGTGAGAACGCAGAGAGTCTCCATGAGTGCTCTGAGATACTCCAGTTAATGAAATACATTTAGAGGTCCACATCACCCCCTAAGATGATGACCATGAAAAGTTTTGCGAACATTTTAAGTCCTAGATTGGAGATGTTGAGAGATTATCGTGACCCGTGTAATGTTAGCATATTGTTGTCATGTCAACCTCAAGAAGGTCTTTAATACCTGAAGATCCTTAAGCATTCTCATTTCTCTCTTGTTTGGCTGGCCCGAAAATAAGTGATTCAGATTTTGCTGTCTCTGCTCTTTTCACACGGATACAGTTTAACCGAGCTGTAAATTCCACAGTAAAATGATGCCGTGACTACATCTGATTGGCCATCAATGGTTAAAGATGCTTTTCACCTCTGTGACAGTACATCAGGGTTTATCTGGTCAGGCTAGCCAACCAAACACGCCATCTTCTTGCACTCTGTCCATACAAACTAGAAGAGATCTTGGTGTAGATCATTTGGAAAATGAGTAAAGGTCTCCCTTCTTGGTGTGTCATTGTCCATTCATACTGTTGGTGTTGTTCTTCAGGGTTCTGGACCAGCACAAGTTGTCACGTGAACAGTGGGAGGAGAGGATTCAGGTGTGGCATGAGGAACATCGTGGAATGCTGAAGTAGGTTGCTATATCTTCACTCAGTAGATTTCAATGGCTCAGAGGTCGGCATGTGTCTCATATGGAGATTTAACTATGTCTTTTGGGTACAGACATTTTGAAAAGCGCATACAGGTTTACTGTGTTAACATACAGTCTTGCTGTGAGGGGTCCACACGTATGTCTGACCATTTGAAGTTATGATCAACTACAATGGGTTTTCAGTGGTACACAGCTGTTGATAATAATGGGAGTGATTTTGTTTTGATGTATTGTGACAAGCTCCTTGTGTCCAGTGTAAACACAGGGTAACTGTAGGCTTGTGATTGCCTAGCAACTCCCTGTGTTTTTATAGAACACAGTTGACGTGAGGTCACAGTTAATGTAACAATCAAATAGTCGATACCATTACAGCATACCAATAAAAATGTGCATACATGTGCATTTATGCATTTTGGGAATCAAACCCATGGCTCTGGTGTTGTTAATGCCACGCTCTACCAGTTATAGTCATTCTGTGTGTGTTCATAATTGATATTTGTGATATAGGCTGTGATACCAGTCCTGTGATAACTGATTACTCTGACTAGAACCAACATTAGGATAAATCACTAATGAAACGTGTGTGATCAGGGAGGACGCGATGCTGGAGTATTTGAAAATCGCACAGGATCTGGAGATGTACGGCGTGAACTATTTTGATATCAAGAACAAGAAGGGGACTGACCTGTGGCTGGGTGTGGATGCCCTGGGCCTGAACATCTATGAGAAAGAAGACAGGTATGCTTCTCTGCCCTGACCTTCACTTCACATGATTCATGTCTGTGGTGCTACTTGATTGACTGGATAGGTGGGTAGCTCTGTGATGTTTGTTAGAGTATTATACTTGTATATAAGAGTATTATACTTGTTAATAGAAATGTACTGTACAATGCAATGGTAATACTGGGGGTAATACGCCTGGTAAGATTATTGTCATTCCATAGTATTTTGGGATACTCCAACTAAAACTATGGTATTACCATCATTGTTGTGTTAAAAAAAACAGTATTGCTGTGGTAACATCTTCCAGGGGTACTTGACTCCGGTAATGACCACTGATAATGCCGGTAATGCCGGAGTGTTTGTCAGTGTTCAGTGACGTGTGGTGAGTTTGAGAACATGTTTTTCTTTTGTGTAGCATTTAATTCACCTGTATGTTTGTGTTTATGTGAGTTTTCTTTGGAGACAGAAGCTGCTGCAGACGGTAATAAATAATTATATTAATTTTATTAATAAGAGTTTGATCCATGATGAATAAGAGTTGTCCATGATGGCTGTGTGACACAACAACAGAGTGGTTTGATGACACTACAAACTACTACCACATTTTATCATGAGAGTCACTGTGTTGCCATGGTTTCCACAGCAGTAATAGCAGAAACCTAAGATAACACAGATACATACTTTAATAACAAAATCTTATTGTTATCTTATCAAAATCTTATCTAATCATATTGTGCCTTTAATTTCTATTTTTTCCACACACAGAGTTCTGTGTGTTAAGAAGTTCAGTGGGAGCTAATAGCTTTTTTCCTACAATGTCCTCCATGTTAACCATAGCAACAGAGACTGGTTTATCAAGCTGTGCAGTACTTAAATCATTGAGCAGGAAGTGAGTCTGTGTGCACGTGTCTGCGCATGTCTGTGTCTAATGACAGTAATGTAGCACACGGTCATTGATTTACACTGTAATGACCTGCAGTACATTTACCTTCTGTCTCACTTCTGCTGGCATATGCTGTCTTCAGATTCTGCTAATCCCACACACACACGCACACACACACGCGCACACTCACACGCACGCACACACAATTTCAGCATTTAATCTCTGAGATGTTAGCTGAGAGACACTGGTGAAGAATTCAATAGTTGTTTAAAGTTACGAGTAAACCAAATTTTTGTTTCTGTTTGCTAATACAGGTCAGCAGTTAAGAAATCTTTAGTTAAAGCTGTAGTTGCTGGTTAAAGTCATTTTCCGTAATTAAAAAGCACAGTCTTACGTAAGCTTCAAGAGGAAAGTTGTTTGAATGTTTAGAGACAATGACTTACTAGTAAGACGCAAATGTAAGCCACAGTAAACTTTTGTTTGCTAGAGGAAAAACAAAGTTATTATGGCACATCTCACCTCTATTTCATCTAGAATTAGTTGCCATGACAACCTCTCACCACATTCTGTTCCCCCTGGAGTCAATCAGAGCTAAGAATGAGGCATAGTTTCACAGATGCTCAGAGCACTGAGTGCACAAACACTAGAGCGTCTTTAATGATGAATGTTCTGTCTAATATAATGACGGTAACAATTGATCCCCAGAGCTGGGTGTAATAACAGTAACTAGTAATTACAGGATTTTGGCTTTAACTGTGGTTACCATTGAACATTTTTGTAATGTTGTCTAACAAAAGACAAAAATGCAAAGCAGGAACGTCATGATCCAACATCATGCTTATGAAAGCATTGCTGCAGTTGTGTAGTCATGTACTCTGTTAGCTGCTCATATGAGCAGGCACACAGCAGCTTTGTGTTCTGTTAGCTACACATGAAGACAGTGTGACGGGCTCATCGAGAGGCACCATCATACCACCACTCCCATGAGCTCCTCACGGCCATGATGTCACAGGCCCCTCCCTGACCTGACATTCAGTCTGTCGGCCGCCTGCACTACAACATTCTCAGTGCTGTTTAATCCAATACAAGTTTAATTAATATTAAAATAAAGCTTTCACTCTGTCTTACAGATATTACATTGACTTTTCACATGTAATATATGGATGTCAGGTTTTCCTCACTGCGTTTGTTTTGTGTGGCTGTGTTTGGAATGACAACACATTTGTTTTGTAATTGTGTTACAGACTCACTCCGAAAATCGGCTTCCCCTGGAGCGAAATCAGAAACATCTCCTTCAACGATAAGAAGTTTGTCATCAAACCAATTGACAAAAAAGCTCCTGTAAGTGAAACTGGTTGTAACACAGACACATTCATAGCACACGGTCCCACGTTAGACTGAAAAACCGCTCTGACAGGAACAGAACTCGCCTCCTGCCCTGATATACAGAGTCAGTGTCAGCAGATTTTCAGTCTGAAAACTTTTCCCACCGAAGATTGTACGGTGGGGTCCAAAAGTCTGAGACCACAGTCACAATCTTAATTTCAGGTTTGAAATGAAAAATGTTAAGAAATGTTGTGATGAATGTAACGTTTCAGGTCCTGCACAATTGACTAATTAATTAATTTACTCTAATCAAATATTAAGCAAATTTGTGAGCTTGTTAACCGGTCTTTCTGTGCTTCTGTTAAGATTCTCTTTAGTTTTTGAATCATTCAGTGATAATATGAATGTATCTCAGCAGGTTTTGCTCAAACTTGTAGAGTTCATGGTCATTAAAACAGAACATTACAAAACCAGAAATTCTGAACTGCATTACACATTATGTTGATCATGTAATTTGGGTAACACTTACAGTAAAGGTTGTATTTGTTAACACTAGTTATCCCGTAATACAGTGTTAGATCATGTTAACTAATGCATTCATTTCAACAAATGAACCCTTATTTTAGAGTGTTACTATAATTTGTATTAAAGAAATTTTAGATACAAGCAGTTTTACTAGTGGTCTCAGATTTTAGACCTCACCGTATCTTCTAAACATGACATATAGGTCTTTATTTCCACAGACACACACTGTAAATCAGGGGAGAGACTGTAGACAGGGCTGTTGTTCTGCTGCTGTTTTCACTGATACAGGCAGCAGTCTGTTGTCTCACATAATGTTAACTGTGACTGTCAGAGGCTGTCTGTGTCTGTGACTGTGCAGAACAACTGTTTTCTGAATGGTCCACGTTTAGATTTAACACACACTCTGATCCAGAGCAACACAGTTTTCACAACTAAAGTCTTAGTCTATGAGTAGGTGTGTTGTCTCTGTCTGATTTTCAGATTTTTTTGTTTGTTTTTATTTTACGGGACTTTATCACACAGATATACAGAATTCCAATTCTAAAGAACATAAACTGCAGCACGTAAAGCGTCATAAGCCCCTGGGTATGTTGTTGTCTCCCCGCAGGATTTTGTGTTTTATGCTCCACGTTTGCGCATTAATAAACGCATCCTGCAGCTGTGCATGGGGAACCACGAGCTGTACATGCGCCGCAGGAAGCCAGACACCATTGAGGTGCAACAGATGAAAGCGCAGGCCCGAGAGGAGAAACAACACAAACAGATGGAGAGGTGAGGCAGAGTCACCATGGCGATGTTACAAGGAGAGACAGACAGACAGATCAGTGGTTACTAGAGCACTGTTATGTGATATCTCAGGTGTTTTGATTGGTTAATAGGCAGTTGTTAGGCAATGACTGGAGGACTGATTACTAGTTAGTTACTTTGAGTTGTTACCAGAGTGTTGTTTAGGTGTTCTGGCTGTTGCATGTCAACAACAGACAGATGCACGGGTATCTATTGAGAGGTATGATATGAGTATTTATATGTGGGTGTTTATCAAGAGGTCTTGAAACAGATGCAGAATAAGAATGTCCTGCAGTGTGCGGCTTTAGATCATGTCCTGACGTCACAGCGGGTCTCTGTTTGTCTGTTATCTGCAGAGCTCAGCTGGAGAGTGAGAAGAAGAGGCGAGAAGCCATCGAGAGAGAGAAGGAGCAGATGGAGAGAGAGAAACAGGATCTGATGATGAGACTCTACCAGTTTGAGGAGAAGACCAAAAAAGCTGAGAAAGGTAAGAGCCACCACCCGGTTTTCAGTCTTATTGCAGAAAGACATTGTTTTCATGTCTAATGCAAGAGAAGTGTGTTATCTTGAGTGCACTCACAAACACAGATTTTAAAACACTTATATCATACTATCATATTTGTTTAAATTAAAAACACATTTTGTAAATACTTAAAAAAAAAAAAAAAAAAAACCCTGACAATCAAACATGGCAACATAGATGATTATAAAAATATCTAAGTGGTTTTGTTGTGCTTGCTTATGTATGGCTTAATGTAATTCTCACACAAATTATATTTTGTCCATAAAGTACTCAAGATATTCTTGAAGAATATGACTCTCTTCTTTCAGGGGCACATAATCAGTTCTATTAAATGATATTCTGTCTCTTTCTAGCTTTAAAATGACAGCACATCCATCTATCATAAAAGTCATTCATATCAGAGAATTAATAAATGCTTTCTAAAGCAGAGCGATACATTTGTAAAAGAAACAATTAATGACTGTTAATTGGATTTGGACTGTTAATTGATTACTTTTATAATGGCTGGATGTGCTTTCTGGAGCTTCAAAATACCAAAAGTTTAAAAACAGATTGAAACCAGAAGTCATGTGATTTTGTTCTGGATTGAATAGTTTTATGGGTATAAGAACAATATTTGTGGCCATGCATGTAAAAATCCTCAGACCACACTCACATGCAGCAATTACTTTTGAATGTCACATGACCACAAAATGACATCACCTCCTTTGCACTCATATAAGATGTTAGATGAAGGGTGGATGTGTGTTCAGACCTGCAGGAGCAGATGCAGAGAGCCATGCAGCTGGATCAGGAGCGGAGACAGGCAGAGGAGGAGGCCATCAGACTGGAGGCTGAGAGACAAGCTGCCCTGCTCGCTAAAGAGGAGCTGGCACGACATGCCCAGGATCAGCTGAAGAGTCAGGAACAGCTGGTGAGACCCAACACTGTTCCTCACAAACATGACTCTGCAGTTAAGAGTTTTTCTTCATCGCTGTTCTTCTGTGTCAGGCCGCTGAGCTGGCAGAACACACCGCCCGCATCGCTCTCCTGGAGGAGGCCAAGAAACACAAGGAGCAGGAAGCTCTTACATGGCAGTACAAAGTAAGAATGAACGGCATATATTAAGAGATCTAGTGTAATGCATAATGCCACACAAGCAAAAGTGATAGAGAGAGAGACTGAGTAGTTGTGCTGCTGGACTGTGTTCCTCCAGGCTCGAGAGGCCCAGGATGACCTGGTGAAGACCCGTGAGGAGCTTCACATGGTGATGACAGCACCTCCTCCCCCTCCACCACCTCCTGCCTATGAACCGTACGACAACGAGATAGAAGATGGGGAGGAGAGCGCGAGCAGCTACAGCGCAGAGCTGCAGAGTGAAGGAATCAACGACCACCGTTATGAGGAGCAGCGAATCACTGAGGCTGAGAAGAACGAACGAGTTCAGAAACAGCTGATGGTGAGAGAAACCTTTTTGTCCTTCTTAAGCTCACCACAAGAACATGTTCCTGGATCATCAGCATCTTTTGTTGGTCTCGAAATGTCAAGGCCAAGTGAACCTCATTTTGCAGCTTCCACGTGTTCCTGTGTTCCTTTGTTGCTTCTAGAACAGCAGATTAGGGCCTTGACCACACTTTTGACTCTTGGAGAGCTCTCGTCCTGCATGTTCTTAGTTTAGTTCTGTTAAATGTATATAATGTTACTGCTGGCTTTCACACATTTAGCCCCGCCCCTTCTACTCTGTAGGGAGTTACAACTGTAACTTTCAATTGCACCATCTGGGTACTTGGTACACCTTGTCTCTGCCTTTTCAGTATGTACACAGTGTTTAAACAACAAGTGGCCTGTATAATGTGTAGTTCTTGCTTTACAGTAAATGTTCTTACTGAAACAAGTGACGTTAATCCAGGAATACATCCCACTGGGATAATCACATTGCCCTACTGGATTTACAGGTGGATTACTGTGATTCTCCCAGTAAACTCTTGTTGCAGCCCTCAACACAGTGAAGCTTGAGTCGTCATTAGCTACTGATTCCTTTTTACTGGTTAGACTTTTTACTTGATCAGGGATGGCATTTCATTTATCACCTTGATTAATTGATAGATCTGAAAAACAAGTACTTAAGTAATCGGGGGTGGGGCATGAGCACTTGCTTTCTATAGCATGTATTTTATGAAATGAATCAGATATCCTAGATGCACAACATAAATGTAATATTACATTTGCATGTCTGCACGAAATGCAAGTGAACTGGAACGTAGTTAAGCTAGCCAGAAAGTGTAGCTGCAGTTGTGGATGCACAGCATGCGCTCTTCTGGTGACAGAGCGCTTTAAAACACCAGCAGCATTTGAAGCTGTGTTCTCTCAACATTCACAGTCTTCTGTCCGTGTTAAACCTATAATTTGCCTTCAACTTAATCGCATGCAAGTGAAATTGGACAGTTTACCAGCCATTGGCTAAGACGTTTGTAATTGCCTAGCGTGAAAGTTGGTGACAGATGCGAGTGTTGTAACAGTTTTGTTGGATAATAGGGTTGATCCAGGAACATGTCAGTCAGGTCAAAGCAGCACCTATAAAATGTGTTTCTCTTCACAGGCTCTGACCTCAGAGTTGGAACAGGCTCGCGATCACACCAAGAAGACTCAAAACGACCTCCTGCACACGGAGAACGTGCGCGCCGGCCGAGACAAATACAAAACCCTGCGGCAGATCCGCCAGGGCAACACTAAACAGAGAATTGATGAGTTTGAGGCCTTATAAAAGATCTGGAGCAGGAAATGTTTCGTTTCTGTCCCTGAGTCTGAGTGGTCAAAGCAAAAGGCAGAACCTGCGTAGAGCTGCACACAAGCACACACACTGTACTAATACAACACACCTCTGATTCATTTCCTCTGAGAGCACTGGTTCTGCATGCACTAGAGCATTTTACATATTGTCAATATATACACAGAAATGGTGTTTTCCCCTCAATGAAATACACTGATCTCTCAGTAACACTTTACAGTAAGGTTACAAACATTAACAATGCAGTAGCTATTAAACAGTGAACAATTGTTTTCTGCATCATTTATTAATCTTGGTTACTGTTAATATATTAATATACTGCTGTTTACCGGTTCATATTGGTCATTCAACTGTTAAAGTTCATATTTGTATTTGAAGAAATGAACATTAACAAAGATTAATAATTGCTGCTTATTGTTCATTGTTAGTTCATTTTAACCAGCGTAACATACACAACCTTATTGTAAAGTGCTACCAATCTCACACCACCGAATTTATCACAATAAATCTGCTTTTGGCAGGAAAATACAAAGCGAATGATTTTTAAACATGCGTGCCAACAATGAATCCCCCTTTTGATGATAACATGATTGTTTATAATTCACATCTGACCAGGTTATAGTTTGAATCAGTTTGGGGTTATAATAAGGGACTGTATTGCGATAATGAAACTGTAATGTTTATTTTTTGTTTTGTTGATGCACTCAGCGCAGGGCTTAGCAGTATAATCTAAAACTCTATGTATTGACATATTAAAACTTTCATGTTGAATCTAACTTTTGCCATGAAATTCACTGTAGTGTTTATTTATTCAGTCTTTTGGGTTATTTAAAGAGGTTTTTTGTTTTATTTTGGGCAGATTTATTTTGCTTTTTTATGTGTAACAGTACAGGTTTGTAGTTTCTGTACTGACCAAAATGTTGATTGAACTGTTATTCTCAAATCTCATACCAATAGATCACCTGTTTAAAACATTAATATATGTTATGTTTTATATATATAGACTTCTTGTATAATGGTTAAGATTTATGAACTTTAGATACAGATTTTTTAAATTTTAGCTTTAATCTGGACTGTTCATGTCATTAAGTGGAATCTGGTTTTGATAAGTGCTGCATCATTAGAACAAGCAGCTCTATCATTCTTAAAGTTCCTGAAAATGAAAATCAACACCATTGACAGGAAGAGATTTAGACATTGAGACTGAGGTACAGAAGAACAGACATGATTCTGATCCAACCATGTGTCTGCCACTATCAGACAGAAAATGGTGCAAAATCTTTGGCCATATGATGAGTTTATACAGTGCTTGTACTCGAGGGAGGGTTTGTGTCCCCATATGTTAATTATAATTGGCTAATCAATTGATTTTGCCTTGTCAAAATCAGATTTACACACTGATAGCATGTTGACTGTCTTCTATAGATAAGAATTCTGCATATTTTTATAAGACTCAAGGATCCATACACTGACCAGCTTTTTACATTCTGTGTACCTCTGGGTTAAGCAACATTTCACTCTTGTAATGTTGAGGCGGGTTAGCAGTGGTTTTAACACTGGGTTAAGATGTGGATTTGAGGTGCCAAAGGTGTGAGATACAGTGTGAGTTACTAATGCAACATGAACGGTGTAAAACAGAACAAGTTAAAAACCCAGGGTTAAAAATACCCTTGCTTAACAATTTCAAGTGTGAAAAGCCCATTAAGTAAAAAAAACGTTGTACAATTAGTAATATACCATAAAGAAACTGCTGAATTTATTTTCCCTTAAGATAAAATGTTTATTATATTAGTAATAAAGATTCATAATGACCAACACTGGGTGAAGTTGATTTAATAAAATATTACATTATCTTTATGAAGATAGTTTAATTTACAAAATTAAAAGAATACATGAAAATGAGTCATTGCGTGAAAAGCACTTAAGGCTTTTAGCTGGTCAGGTTATTGTGGCTTTTTCAGTTTTCCATATGTTGAAGCACAACAGCAGCATGCTGGAATCTTCAGCTTTAAGATCTGTTAGGATCTCGTGTTTATATTGACGTCTGCATGCAGAGGAAGAATGAAGTCATGCCACACACCAGGCGACTGCTGGAGACGTTGCCATGATGATTCTGCTAAAGTACACAGTGATGTCATACAAGACCATACATACATACATACATACAGAAATACATTAGATGCATTATAGACGTTGGAAGTTTTTTACATTAATTTTCTCATAGATTTTCTGGTCTACGCATTCACAATACAGTAAAAGTTCACTAATGAATTCTGTCTGAAATCTGTCTGACAAAGGGTCTGAATTTTATTCAAACACCTGTTGATGTGGAAATAGCATCGCACAAAGCAAATGTTTTCAGTTACCTGAAAATGTCCTATTTACAAGTGTATTTTGCACCTCTGATGAAATTATGCTGTAAATGTCCAAAAATTATTGTGTATTATATTTATTATAAAAGTACTTTAAATGCAGATTTCTTACACCTAAGTGCATGCCCATGTCTGTCAGGTGCAGTGTGTGTGTGGGACTGACCTCCACTCAGCTGTGCAGATCTCAGTAGACGCTCACTGTGGCTGAAGCTGCTCTTCTCCCACAGACTCAGCAGTAACTTGGCCTGCTGAAGCTCCTGGTGTGTGAACCTGCTGAAGGTCATCTGCAGGGCTCCGGCTGTCTTCTTCAGGGCTGGAGTTCTCTGAACCAGCTCTCGATCTCCAGGAAGGCAAAGGATTCTGGGATTCAAATTTGTAGGCGTTAACTGTGTCAGTCATAAATGAACCATATGTACTTTTCATAGATTCTGCTACTATAATTGCTACATAAATCTAACCATAAAGAGCTTTTATTAATACGTCAGACTCACTGACAGCTGAGGTAAACTCACCCCTCAATGTAAGCTGTTTTTGAGCTGGAGAGCAGATGTGAAACATCACAGATGAGAACAAGCTGTCCGGCGGTTGCAGCTGAAGTGTATGTGTAGATGAAACAAGAGGGTTCACATTTCATTTACATTTAAAAAGAATGCATGCTCACATGCTAATATCAGTGCGTTTCAACAAGCATTTCACAGTCACAGACACTACCTTCATCTTACACTAGTGATGGCGCAAGAGTTCATTACAGAGGGCATGTCACATTTGAGCAGTGGTGGGAAGCACTACAGCAAGTTAAATGACAGCTTGTTGGCTAGTTGTATTGATATTTATACAATAACTAAATAATTTGGGTTGACTGTAAAGGACAGAGTGGTTAACAGAAAAACACTCTCTTACCATCTGTATGTGGGTTAGTCTGTGATGACGTCTGTGGCAGGAACTGAAACTGAGCATTGAGAAGCAGCTGTGGAGTGTACAGCTCCATATCGCCCCCCAGTGGATATTCATGCTATTACAGAACAAACAGCAGTCTTGTCATATGACATTCAACAATATTTCACATCAGCAGATACTGTTTTCATAACAGGATCAGTTATACAAGCATCTGTTTACTGTAACTGGTCACCCTTGACATCAGGGGTAAATATATTAATATTTACTTACTACGGTTGCTGTTGCAAAACCATAGTTATTATGGGGTTATCATGGTTTAACTATAGTAACCATGTTTTTGTGTCAACTGCAGTAAAACTTTTTTGTAAGGATGACTACTGGTTAACAATATCAACAGCACACACAGGCTGTGACAGAGGTAATGACATCAGAGTAAAAACGTTCAGATGAAGAGAAATTGAACAGATTTTGATGAAGTTTACAAAGATTACTTTCTTTAGAATAACGCACACCAATAAAATGTTCACTATAAGATCATGAATGTATATAAAAAATTTAAACAGAGTCAGTTTTGATATTATAAAAAGGCTTCATGTTTGTCTATGCATTACATCTGAAGGACTTACTAAACGCGAGTCTGTGTTCAGTTCTGACTAAATGTACCTTCGGAGCGAGTGAGTACCAGACAGAGTTCTGAGGATCTGATCTCTCCACACTCCAGTCTGCCAGATGGATGACCGTCTCGCCCAGAAATACTTTCCGCTTGAGTCCTCTGCTGTGCCACACTGAGATCTGAAGTGCACTGCTGCCACACAGCTCCCGAACGAGCACACACTGCAAACACAACACAGAGATTACATCACACAGCTGTAAACTGGTTGTCTGGTTGTGCAATTTGTAATCACTCTGGGTTTGAAATTCTAATATTATTTTGTTCCCTTTCTTGTTGTAACTAGTGACATTTGTGTCTTAAATCTCTCTATTTGTTTAACATTAAATGAAAGATTTGACAGACTCTCACCAAAAATGTTGTTTTATTTCATTACTTTCATTTTTCACTTCAGATGTTGTGTTTTATTGTTTTGCTCACTGTAAAGGTTTCGTTGTAAACTGGGTTATTTCCCCTCTTGACTGTCGTTTTCATCTTGTGATTCTGATGTGTCTTTGGAATCAAGCAGACCTTCACATACCTGTGAGATCACAATAAAAACATTCACTGAATCTGTTTGTGACAGTCTGACGACGACAGGAAACTTGCACTTCATCAAAAACAACTTACGGGTGACATTTCTTCTTCTTCATATCTCCAAACATCAGATTTTTGCACGCTTTTATAGTTATCTTCAAACAGGATGTCTTGTGGCTGTAACCGATGGCTACCTGTATTTCTCCAGTAACACCAGTGTTTTCAAATGTCCCACAATCCATTGCTGTGCTGCCATTGCTGTCCTGCACAGAAGACATTTCGGAATAAATTAATGCATATTCATTTTACTCACTGATGCCTAAAGCTGTGAGGAAGAATTAATGAGACTTAAGCAGTTATCGGATCAACCGCAATGTCTTATCAATGACAGCTAACTTGCAAACTTCTGCACACTTTCTATTTCCTGAAAGCTGTGCAATTAGTTATCTGATTAAATGATAAACAGATGACCATAAATGTGAATACACACCCTGTGCTCATTGCTGTGCTCTGATGTGTGTGACACGTTGTCGTCTGTGAGGCAGATTGTACTTGCTGAGCTGCTGTGGTCGGTTCTCCTGCTGCTCTGGGACAGATCAGGAAGACTCGGAGCTTTACACAGCTGTGAGACGACAACATAAATATCAATGAAATTACATCTTGACTAAAACAAGCATTTGTTCAATGTTATTCTCACCTCTGAAATGCACTGGGATGTTCTGTCTTACACAGAATAATATACAGATAACGATTAGAGGAAAAGCAGAGGATGTAACACAGCGTGAGTCTTTACACCATCAGTATTTTATCTGCATGTTATTACAAACATATCATGGCTGACAGGAGCTCTCCTTGCACAGGGCCCATAAGTGTGCACAACATGGAAAGTATAAACTTTTGCCACAGTTAAAACAATCTGTTGTTTTAGAACTAGTTCTAGCTACAGGGCTGTGCCATGCACATTTAAAACTTTTAGCACACCAGCAAAATACAGCCACAGAAAATAAAAAAAAATAATTTTATATTCAATTAATATAATTAATTAAAAAAAAATAAAAAAAACTTTTTTTTAAAAAAAAGAACCCTCTTATTGTGTCTCTTTTGCAGACATGTTGATTACCTGATGTACATAACTCCTTAAACACATGCCATAATACTGGAGAGATCACATGCCAATAAACGCTACAGAGATTTCAGTCTAATTCTGCTGTATTCCTCTATTTAGCCTAAAACACCTCGGTTCAAAAGTCAACAGGGATGAAGGTCAACAACCTTCCCCTCATCATCACACGGCTTCATTACCACAGCTGATCACACAAACATCTGAGCTCAGCCTCACAGCCACTTATTTACAACCTCAAACATCTACAATCACGGGACTGCTTGAGTTTCTTTGCAAGAAGCATGTGTGTAGCCTGATCATTTTCCTAATTGTCTTAAATGAAAGATTTTAGGCCAACTGTACAAACACCTGCTGTGTTTACATCAGTTTTTATCATCACAGTATTCATTTATAGGACTGATTACAAATCAGTCTATTGCCCAAGATTATGTGCCTAGGACTTTTTACATGGTCCATTTTAAACTCATTCTCAAGCGTTCTACACTTGTTCACAGAATCTGGATTTCATGGGGTCAGAATTGTAAATGTGAACAATCCTGTTCACAGGACAGAAGTTATGTTGAAGTAACAGTGAATTTCTGTAAGCACACAGACAGAACACAGACAGCTCCTACATCACAAGCTCTGTTGATGGCGCTCTCTGACTGGCTCTTGCGGGCGGGTTTCTGAGCGAGAGCGTGACCCACAGTCAGCTGACCCGCGTCCACACTCAGATCATTCTGAGATTTGGAGAGTTCTAGAGTGAGAAACAAACACAACATGCAGGATCAGACTGAATGTGCACTACAACAATCCAAACACACACACTGTGCCACAGACCTTACTGTAACTCTTGCTATAAGCAGCAAGAGTTAGAGAGGCTCAATAGTTTAAAAAACGTTGCTTTAAAATGCTTTAAAGTTTCACATTTTGCCTCTTTGGTTATTCTGGTGAACTGGGCTGCTTAAAAGTTGATGTGCGTAACCCAAAAATTAACCGTACAAATGCAAATGAACCCCTCAAATGAAATGAATTTCTCTCAGCGTTACATCAGAAGAGTTTGTAGTTTCATCTCCTACTTTTTATGTGAGTGCTGACAGATACCATCAGGTTCTCCATGGATTTAGTGAAGGGCTTTGATTTCTTGAGGTCCTATAAATATACAAGCATACACAAACACATAAATATTAGATGTTGAGAAAAAACAGGAAGCAGAAAAAGCACAAAGAGGTCGTGTTATTCACCTCGGATCTGTTAAAAGAGCTTCTCACAGGAACCTCATAAAAGGGAGGAGGAGTTGGAGGCACAACTGTAATGTAACTAAAGCATAAACACAAATAACCTTTATTCAAAGGAATAGAGAGGTTGTTGTAATGCTGTCTGGTCAGTGACTTCTCACCTGAGCCCCTGAGTAGACTGCAGTAATTTCTCTCCAGCGGGCTCATGTGTGTCCTCTGAAACAAACAGCTGCGTTACATGAGCTGCTTCATTTAAGTGAGTCTGTGAGGCGCATTAGATCAGAGCTCACAAACCTTCAGGGAACCTCTTTGCTTGCTGTTCCAGAAACCATTCGCCAGATTTGATCCTAAAGTCCCTGCACACAGTCATCAGTGTTAATGTGTTATGTAGATGTATGTTACGCGGGGACGCGCCGCAGGCTCGCTCACCTGTGCGCGTGACACGCGGTGCACGTCCAGTCGCGGGAGGAGCGCGCGACGCGACACGCCGCGCAGACGCGGTGGCTGCAGCCGCGGCAGACGGAGCCGCAGTCCCAGAACCGGCCGAGAGCGCGCCGGCACCGCGCGCACGACCTCCGGCCGTCCGGCCGCCCGCAGCTGCTCGCACCCTGCCGGCAGACGTGGCGCAGATCCGCCCGCAGCCTCCTGTAAGAGGATCAGGAGCGAAAGCATTTCTCACACGGACGGAGGGACAGACTCGACGCTGAACGCGGGCTGTCACAGATGCGGTACCTGACGCGCTCCGCCTCGATGGTCCGCAGCGCCTTGTCTCGTCTGAGGACCTCCAGCACTCGCTCTCTCTCCAGGACCTGCAGGACCTCCAGCCCACCCTGTCTGCTCTCCCAGTCTAACTTCATCTCTGCTCGGGGTCGGCGCAGCTTCTGCTGTCCTGAAATCTGTCAAGCGACTGTTACGTGACGTGTGAGCTGATCTGAGCGTCAGTGTGAACCCGGTCGTGGAGCTGGTGTGGCTGAAGTGAGAAGAGCAGGACCTTCACTCACCCACCCACCGTTCCCACGACCTTCATGAGATCATTTACGTGAACTCAGCAGAAGCTGTGAGCTGTGCGGGATGTGGGAAGCCACAGCAGCTCTGTGTGTGGGGGGCTTCCAGGAAATTATACACGTAACTGTGAGAAAACTTCACACACATCAAACTAAACACACTTAAATGTTCATCTGTTCGAGGATCAGCTAGAAGTGATACCAGCTGAACAGCAGAAACACGCACTCATCTACTGCAACACGATAAACGAGGCTTCATACATCCTCCACAAGACCTTCATCCGCTTCTCCAGATCTTCACATGAACGTACGACACTTGTGTAAGTTTACACACTCCGTGTGAAGTCCTCATTTATTACCCCAATAAAACACACACTTACCGTTCAGCCAGATGAGCCCGAGCTGTGTGAAGAGACGGGCTGAGCGCACGTCACTTCCTTCCTGTGTGAGGAGGATGATGATGGTGATGATGCTGTCTGCATCATACTGTACGCTTCATTTCTAACCCATTCATGTGTAGGTGATCAGGCAAGTCAATGCAAATAAACACGTCTAACATGATGACAAACAAAGTTAAGTTTGTAATAATTATTTATGTGTACTGTGTTCAGAAACACAGCATGAGACACCGTGATCAGCACGTACTGCAGCCTTTAACTGCACACAGTCTGCAGCTGAACATGTAATCATTCATGTGATCAATGTCATTTATCCACTGACCTGAGGACGAGGACGGCATTCTGCCAGCAGGGGGCAGTGGTGCCACAACATACAGTTTCACTTCTGTAACTTCAGGAAATGATTACATTTCTCTCAAAAGAGCATTTGTTACATTTGTTGTGTTGACAGTATATTGACAGGGTGATTCCTGTGGAATTCCTTTGGTTTGTATGAAAATCTGATGCACTTTATTACTTGGCCTGGATTTTCTTTGGAATTTTGCTGAAAGCAGGATCAAACACAACCACAGTCAAATCACTAACATGTGTGTGCTAAAACAGGAAACAGTTTCACTGCATTTGCCAAATTTGAGTTACTATAAGACTGTAGGGCAACAGTTTCTATAACAACCAGTATTTTCCTTCTTAGAAGTAGATTTTGTCAGACAATAAAAATGTTGAAGAGATCTGGAGACTTTATGCTGTTTTTCCATGTCAGGAGATGAAAGAGTCTCTAGCAGAACATTAGAAGTCTTTGTTTTATGGTCTGATGAAGTTCAGCTGTGTCACAGTTCTGGAAAGATCTTTCTGAATGTTCATGGCCTGCAGACATGAGTTCAGTTTTCTCCTCTACAGTGTTTTCAGCAGCGTCTTGAGCTGTAACGTTTCAGCAACAGAAATCCGGTCGTGATAGAAGCTCAAGCCTGTTAGAAGCTCAATGTCTCGGATTCTGGCCACATGAAGCTGAAGCCAGTCCTGGAGCCACGAGAAGTCAGTGCCATTCTGAAATACATCATAATAATGAAACAGTATAAGCAGTGTGACAAAACAGACAAAAACAGCATATTTGCTGTGTGAATGAACAGGGAAGCAGATAATTGCATTTATTTTATTTTGCATCAGAAGTTTATTATTCTGAACTATTGCAGGGTAATAAACAGAATAGGCCCCCTCTCCTTAAACGATTACATCATGTTTTGGTTACAGCAACACACTACACAGCAGGTGACGCTTCACATCCTAACTGTGATTATTTTGTGTGTTTTAATAGGGCTGGAGTGATCACTGTGATTTTAGATCATAACATACATGACATGTTTCCAGGTGATCAGGTCGATGTGGCAGAATGAAAGCTGAAGCGTCCAGAGGACCGTCACACTTAAGCACAGACACACTCGAGTTCTTACAGCTGCTGAGAATCACAAAGAAATGTGTGGGGACAGGCGCCTTGTCTCTGAAAGAGAGGAGAAAGTCCATCATACATCCAAACAGACTTACAGTGCATACATGCTTTACATGTACATTCCTTATGAATCAATCCCACGACTTACAGTGTTCCTTCATTCATGAAGTCGTAGATCCCATCATAGTCTTTATCGAATATCGGCCCGCTCACCACATTGAGACCATTGGGTTCTTGTGAATACTTCACCAGTAGAACATTGTGGAAGTGATTCCAAACATCTGCCACAGAAACATAAGATATAACCCACATCACAGCAACAGCTTGACAGAACAGACACAACCAGCGTGGAATGAGCACATGGAAGAGGCTGAGAACAACAAACCATGTGATCAGACACATTCACGACACAAAGTGTTTCTGGGTAATTCTGTTTAAACATTTTAAAGACATTCGGCCATGTTTCTGGGTAACTTCTGTGAGTGGGTGAAAACAATCTGAGGCATTTTTACTCAAATGAAACCAAACAAAGCTATTGTAGGAAAGTAACACACAATTATTAAGGATAAACATATTCAGATTCTTACGTAGATGCATTTACATGAAGACTATAATAATAATAAAAATGTATGAGTGAATGATCTCTAATGAATCTCTAATGATCTCACAGCTCATGTATGACAACATGAAAGAGTTAGTTTGACAAATGAAAGAGTTAATCTGATCTCTGATCACAACACAATGAAGAGAGTGTTTACCATACACACCATATGTGTTTCAGTTACCACTGATGAGACTCTGAGGTCAAAGCAAAACATACATTCATTTAGTTCACAGGTTTAAATGATATATTCTTAACAATACTGTATATGAATACAGCAAGCATTTAGAGTTATCTTATTATTCATTCTGGTTATTATTCAGAGGTATTCATTAGGATTCATGTTAAACTAGTTAACTTGCTTATTAGTGAAACATTAAGTCTCAATTTATCCTGAACTGTATCCAGCTAACTAGGTTAAGAAGGTTTGTAAGCCCATTTCAGACATTGACCACAGGACTTGTGACTGTGCATGCTCTTGCGGAGCTATAGTTCTCTGCAAACATTAAACACATTTCATCAAAATGACTAATCAAGCCTCTGAGTTGATAGGCCGCAATCTGCGGATTATTGTTTATTGTTCTCTGGCGGCCATATTTGAATTTTCAGTTTTGATACTAATAAACCTCAAATGTTTAAATGTATTAATATTGAATGCACTGACTCAAAAACATGCACAATTATTGACATGAATTGAAATGAATTAATGAATAAACGTTTTAGTTTTACATTTCTGTACAGTTGACATTTCTAAATGTCAGTCTCTTGACTGTCAATAATTTACTGTTCAAATGTGGTCAGGCACAAACCTCATAATGCTTCTAACAGTGTCTCTTCACCCATCAGTGCTGTCGCTGCTACAGCCTGCCGCTCTCCTAAGACTAACAAACTCGTTTGATCTGAACTGACTAAACTGCTGTCTGTGTTGTGCCCTTAGTGTGAAAGAACTCTTATTCTTGAGGACTTTAACCTCCGTGTTAAAGACTTCTTGTCTTTATTGGCATGTTTTGATCTAAAGCAGCTTGTGGACACTTTAGATTTGGTTATCACCAATGGTTTATATTTGTCATAGTCTCTGTGGTAGACTTAGGCCTGTCTCTTGCCAAGACGATGACACCCAGATTTACATTCACTCTAAACTAGGTAATTATGTAGCTGTAGCTTTTCTTGAATATTACATTTCTGTAATAAAATGGATGTTCGACATCACTTTAATTTTGAAAACCTTACACTGGCACACCCTCATCTGTCTGAACTTTTAACTGTCTACACTCCAAAAGCGTGATCTCTGTTCCTCTGATTCTGGCCTCTTGACTGTTTCATCTATTGCTTGGATGTGTTTTTATTTCTCTTATTAATGTAGTTATTTTTTACTTTAACATTGTATCTGTTTCTGTATAAAGCACTCTGAGAAGAAGCATTTAAAGGTGCTATATAAAATGAAGTTTATTATTATTATTATATTATTATTATTTATATTAATATTATTGTTATTATTAAGACCATGAAACTGTTTTTCAGAAAAAAAAACAAAAGCTGTACAAACATGCAAACTGGAAGTACATAAGAAATCATGAATCATAAAAGAAGAACTTGCTAATAAACAAACAGAACAAAGTTATCAGGTAATCTGTCGCTCACTGTGGTCTGACTGTGTGTAGTGTTTAAATCTGAACAGCATCTTTACCTTTGAAAGCAGGAAACATGGGCACCATATTGCTTGTAATTAAAGAGTCTGATTCAGTTCCTGCAGGGCTGAAGTCTGAGGAAGAAAGACCTCATTACAGAAAATCAGAAGACTAAATATATCCACTGTCATATCAGATATACAGTCTGTGACTGTTCATATCTACATATTTACACTATTTAAACTTTACTGTAATGTTATGATAAAGGCCAAAATATACTTTGGTTGTTTGTGTTCTATGTTCTGCGTACAGTGCCCATGACATCAGTTTAATCTATCTTCTCATTTTCTCACAGAAAAATAACATTAGGGTGAGTGAAGATGACAGAAGATTCATTACTGACTGAACTGTCCCTTAAAGGTCTGGACTTACTGGGTGGATGCAGAAGGCCAAAGGTCAAGTTGGAATTGTTCTTGTAATGGGAGCAGGACTGTCTTGCACTGGCCTGCACTCGCACATCATCACGCACACATGAGTCTGCTGAGAGCTGAACACTGACCTTTCACACAGAGAACAGAGAGAGAACACAGAGAGAGAGAACAGAGAACAGAGAGAGAAAAGAGAGAGAACAGAGAACAGAAAGAGAAAAGAGAGAGAAAAACGAGAGAACAGAGAACAGAGAGAGAAAAGAGAGAGAGAACAGGTATGTCAAAATCATGAGATAATATGATAATCATGAAATTAAAAAAACTCTTTCAAACTGAAAAAGTGCTGTTTGCTTTTATATCATGTGTTGTTGAATCCTTGATTCTGATTGTGTATTATCATCTATAACAGAATAAATGAATGTGTGGTTCCAGGTTTCCTGACACACGATGGCTTGAGTGTTTTCTCAGCAAGATACTGAAAGAAATGTTCAGCGATTTTTAGTTTAATTAGATGGAGTAAACTCACACATAACCATCAGTTCCCTCAAGCAACATTACAGCTCAATTGATAAACAGATTTTTGTTTAATAAATCTTATTATTTTAATTCAGCCTGTCATCCATCATTCCTTCTTTTACACCCAGTCAATGTTATATCAGGTTAAGCCTGTCTTGTGAAGTTGTCCCAAACAATATAAAAGAGACTGATTACAAGATCAGGCCTGAAGCCCTTCAGCCGAAACCAACAAACAACTCTCACCAGCTTCATGATGTCATTTTACAATCACAAGCTGTGGCAAGAAGTTTGGATTATAAGTCTGGGAAGAGCTGTATATACTCTTATACCATATACTGTGTACTGTACGCCTGTAATTAAACAATAAACTTCTAGAAGCCACAGTTTACAGTAAATCTTCTGGGGGGAAGGACCTGTTCTAATTTTCCCTATATGGTCCAGAAGGTTCTAAAGGCTCCACAGAAAATTTCCTCTTTATCCGGCTCACTGGGGAGCTGCAGTATTCTGCAGGCAGTATGTGGGGCAGTATTTGAAGTTGGTATGAAACAAAGATTATCTTAAAAATTGCTGCAGTACAAATGAATGTGAATTAAAAATGTTTCTCTTCAGGTCTATACATCCAACATGACTTTAAGTGTAGCTACTTATTTAGGTCTGGAAACAATATGTTGTCATTATAATATCACACTTTCTTTATTCATAATATCTAGACAAAAATATTTTGGGAAGGGGGTCTCTCACAAAAGCTTCATCATATTTTGGGGTCCAAGTTTTAAAAAAACGCCTGGCTTAGAACACAGCTCAGAAAAACAATTATTTTTAAAAATGATTTGTTTAAACAGAGAATATTTTTCAAGGTTATTCAAAGCCAATTCAATGCAGCAATTCAAAGTAGTGCAGCTGTGCACAGTAAATATGACAAAGCACAGAGAGAGTGCATGTGGTCCAGGGAGCTATTGTGCCTTTAATTACTGCTGCGTCTGGTGACAGCTAATGACAGAATGATGCCTGTGTTTGTGATTTTCTCTGTGCTCGGCTCACATCATGAAACAAACGACTGACAGCCTCTCTCTCCTGCCATACCATCTCCACACACCATCTGCCCATCTGATCACTCTTTACATGTTCGTTTAAAGCTTTACTCCTGCAGTTATTTGAGCTTCAAAGTTCTCAGACTATATAATGATGTTTAGACTATGAGCAGGTGGAGTTCAAATCCCACTAGACATCATAGGAAAACACTGAATCAAACTCCTGCTGGGAAACACAGTGGCGGCTTTGAATGAGCTATTGTGTGAGATTTCCTTCCAAACATAACAATACAATTTCACTTAAAGGGATAGTGCAACCACAAAAATGAAAATTCTCTCATAACTACCCTCATGATGTTCCAAACTTTCTTCAGTGGAACACAAAAGGTGATTTTAAGCTTTTTTCTTTTCCATAAAGTGAAAGTAAATGGCGACTGGAGCTGTCAAACTCCAAAAACACAATAAAAACAAACCAATCTGAATGACTTGATTCAAACAGATTCATCGATTCACCACTTTTATGATGTTTTGTTATTTTGGAGTTTGACAGCCTCAGTCCTCTTGCACTTTCACTTTAAAACATTTTCAGTATTCCACGTCATGGAAACATTAAAACATGTCCCAACCCATCCTCTCACCGTTGCATTCAGCGAGTATGAAACCCACAGAGGCATCCGGATGTTTCTGCTGTATCCACTGACGTATGCAGCATGCTGGAGGACACAGTAATCACACCGTTCCTGAAGAACCCGTGGGACGCCAAAGGGCAAATGAACAGCCTTGACATTAGAGCCTGTAAATGTGATTCAACAGCCAGATTCACTTAATTAGAAGCATCATACACTTACATTTTACTGCAGCACAAAAACTGCTTTGTGTTGTTACTGACAAACAGTTCAACTCACTGGAATATGAGTCCATGAGACGCTGGTTGAGATGCTTCACCTGAAACAGAACTGTATTCATTATTACAGTAGTCAACAATAATGGTTTCTGAATCAATGCATACAACAATGCAACAATATAATTATGCTGCTTTTAAACATACAGTGTCCCCATAACGTATTTGGACACATTTTGGACATTTAAGCCAAACCATAAAATGTGCTGTGTTACTTTCATTTCACAGATAACAAACCAAGTGACATCTGCAAACTTTTCCTTTTATGCCTTTTTTAACATCATTTTTGAGCCTATATCTGCCCTTAAAATTAAACAATATATCGATTTTTGAATCATTTAAATATCTGTTTTGTTTGCTTGTGCTATGTTCATTTGATACAGTAGTTTGTGATCTAATGCAAAACATTCCAGCCTTTCTGGGTGTGTCCTGAATACCTGTTGGGTTCTCTTTACTACTGAAATTTAAACAAGAAACAGCAAATCATTTTAAATTAAGTGCAAGTAAAGACTGTAAAACTCTGATAAAACTGATAAAAGAAAATCCTGAAATCACGGACAGAAAAACTGCTGCTAATATTTTCGAAGGATGTAGTGAAAGCGGTTTTCTCTAGTGCTGTGCAGGCTTTAAATGAAGATGCACATTGACACATTCATCACCTGAATCTTTTGTTTTATTTGTAGATACTTCAGCCCAAAATGAAGTTGCTCAAACCCTTTTTCTCCTCTGTGGAACATGTAATGAAAGATTGTTAAGTCCTGACAGCTTGAGTCACTATCTGTTATTGTAACTTTATCTCATACAGTGGCAGTGAATGGTGGCCAAGGCCGTCAGCGACTGTCATTCTGTTCAACATCTCCATTTGTGTTCCACAGAAGAAATAATCATATGGGTTTGGAACAACATGAGGGAGTAAATGTTGACTGATCCTGATAAATTATTCCTCAGACAACAAAGACAATGAAAATCCTCAAGAGCAGAGCAGGGAGGAAACCTTGGGTGTAACCAAGAAGAAGACCATCCTGTTCTAACAATACGTCATCTACTGACAGTTCAGAGAGAAACAGTATGTGACTCAACACAGTTCAGTCTCAACAAGTGAGATATCAAAACACTGTGGCCATCCACAGTAACCAAGTCAGTAACAAAAAATGTAATCATTTAATGCATTTAATCATACTGTAAGCCATACTGTAAACCAAAGAGCCCTGCGACTCATTTTTGGGTTGTGATGCACTGGTTGAAAACACTGATCCAGTCCTGCATGAGGCTGCTACCACGCTTTAGAGAATGATGCCCACCTCAGCCGCTGAGAGGGAGTCGCACGTGCAGCTGCGGGGATCATGGAGGGACCCGTTGACAGAAGAACACAGCGCTGGAGCGGAGCGTTCTGCAGGGAACACTGGCCGGTGAGGTGGGTTCCTCAGCAGATGGTTTAAACTGCCATGTGTGCCGTTATTGGGTGCTGGAGAAATACCCAGTAAATCTAAGCAGAAACAAACATTTTCAAAAGCTGCAGATAATAACATTGAAAAAATGATTAGTCAGTCATTTACTGGAACTGTCTGAATGAACCATTTCACTAAAATGAATAACACTTCCTAGTAAATCATATGACGGGGAAATGGATATTTTAGATAATGTAACAAAACACAGGGATGTAACATTGTCACAACACTGAAAAATGCAGTTCCTCCCCAACACAAGTACAGAGTATCAGGGATGTTAGACACCTATTTCCAGACGCTGGTCACTGAAGTGCCTCATGATTTATGAAGTCCTGAATTTAAACTGATATGAGTTCAGTAAATATGTTCGACAGCATGCTGTCCAGTGAAACTCAAGAGAGAGGTATTAGCAGGACATGGACACATGAGCATTTTAATTCAGTCTTCCTCAAGTCCTTCTTTAACAAACTCTGAATACTCCTAAAGGTAGGGTACACAATTTCAGTGCAGAGGCACGCACATACATAGTTTGACAGGCAAGTAGAACATCCTATTTTCGCAATCGGACTGAATGCAATGATTGGTCGAACATTTAATGGTCCCGCCCCTTCTACAAAAGATATGCATTTATATAAAATACAGTATATTTAAACCACTTAGTGATTGCTATCAGGATGTGAAGACGGTCTGTGCTGATAAGCTTCTACATGATCACTCAAACTCTTTTTCTCCTCTAATGAGCTGGTGACAACATTAAAAACTGTTTTACGTCTCTTTATCTTTTCACATACTTTTGAACTTACCACAAAGGAGGTTATAAACTTCAATGTTTTCAAATGGAGCCACAGTTGTGTTATAATTCATCCCTGGTCCATATCCTATAAAAATAGCCTGCAAACAATTGCATTTAGTTTAATAAATCATACTTCAAAACTCCTAATTTACACTGTGCATTTGCAAAGAACTACCTGGCTGTTTCTATAACCAAGTGATATTGGATGCTTCACCAAAACGTTTCTAAAAAAGGTTATTTCTAGTATCTTGGAGAAGTTTCCACAGATATTATGGACATGTCCTGTAATTTCTGTAATTTCCACAGACATTGACTCAATGACTCAACCATGAGATCAGATCTCTGCGTCAGTCATCTGTGGAAATTACAGTTAATGGCAAAGAATGATTATGTATACACAAACATCTTAAAAACATTTTTATGTGTGAAGCAGTTTTTGTTGCACGGTACTGTACATTACACACACATACTACTTTAACAGACGTTCATGTCAAAGCAATTTAAAAAATACACATTTTTTATATACACATGATTTTTTCAAAATGAACCCACAGTTTAATTTGAGGTGATTAGTGAATAACATCAGGATTTAGTAAGCCCTTAAAACACCAATGAAAGTTAAAAAACAGACACATCTGCCTCCTCAATGTAACAAAATATTATGTAAACTGTACCGTTATATTTAGGACAAAAGTCCACAAAAATGCCCAGAAGAGCTACAAAAACACTGAGCGCAGTTAAAATATCTCAGCACTTATTTTGATTGGTAGTCACACAGACACACATTCTCGCCTGACTGAACAAGCAAAGAACAAGTGAGTAGAAACACTGATCTCATTTCCTTTACACTGAGAGTTAGGAAATGATCTGGGGAAATGATCTTCACTCCACTGGCAGGAAATTTCTACTTCATTACACTACCGGTCAAAAGTTTAGGATCATTTGCCTGAAATGTTTATGTTTCTTTCCTGAAAGAATTGCACGTAAGCCCTGCGGCTGCATGAGACATTCCTAGACAACCACATAAACACGGGGACCGAGCAGCGTAAACAGCCAACACCTCCACACACGTCACAGACAGAAATAAAGAGTCTGACGTATGACCAGAATATGACTTGTGCATGTTCAACACATTTCATCTGTCAGGCTGGAACAGAAATTAAGAGTCTAACTTTGAGTTCTGTACAGAACAGAGATGTTGTATTGGCATGTATAAGTGATTTAACAAATATTTGTAATTAAGCTTAACTTTTTACTGAACCCAAAATCTAAATGTAAACTTTAGTCTGTTCCTCACACAAAGCTACTGTACGGCTTTATTACAATACAGTTCGCAAGTCACAAATGATTCACTTGCAGTAATAAATCTGCTAATTTCTACTGTGCAGGACGTAAGCTGTGAATATGACACTAACCTGCATGTTCTTGAAAACATTATCAGAGCCGTGGAATCCTCCAGTGCAGTATTTAATTTCACTTTCCTGCCTGTGAGAAAAACACTGTGAGAAATGCTGGGCAAAAATACTAGTGAAACATCAACAAATAGGAAGAACTTGATTCTCTACAATTATACATGTGAATGGATTACGTGAATGGAAATTACGTTTCTAAACGTACATTAGGGATATTGATTACTATAATCAAGACATCTTTTGATATGACAAGCATCAGGTGTGAATAATACAGAGGTTTCAGAGCAGAAACGTACAGGGCCGCCTGCCACTGCGCATGCATGTAGAGATGAGCTCTCTCGATCCGGACGTGTTTTGCAAAATGAAAGCGTTTGGGGAGGTGCTCCTTCAGGTAGGGTCTCATTGGCTGATTCGATTCTTGGCACTAAAACGCAGAAAGAAAGTGAGAAAGAAAGACACTCAGAGCTTACTGATAAATATGTACAGTAATTATGAAGGTGGCTGGGTTTTCCAAAGCAAAATGCAGTAATAGTAATACTTTATAGGTTTTGAGAAATGTGCTGCAGAAACTAATGTGAAACTTATAAGAATTAATTAATTAATATGAAATATCAATTATTAATTAATATGACATTTAGAAATGTATGAAATAATACCATATGTTCATGCACTTTAAAATGATTAAAGCCATTGGACATCATTTCTGTGAATTATAAAGTGAATGGTTTATTTTTGTATTAATTCAGAACTTTTGGACTGACTAAAAAAGTCATGTTCTAGATTCAGCAGCCATCACTCCAAACAGCATAACTAAAACGATCTCATGAGCATGAGGTGCAATATTCTGGAGAAACTCAGCCATGGTCTGTAATCAGCTTGTGGAGATGTTCATACCGAGAGGTTCTTCACCAGACCTTCATAATCGACTGCAGGATGAATACAGGAAGAGGAAAAAGATCTGACTTCAGTTTAAGTAACATCACACACATCACACTGTTTGTCAGTACACAAAACACTCAAGCACAGCTGTGTGGTGGACAAGATCTCAAGCAGCCAGTAAAGTCTTACAGGAGAAGAAGTCCTCAGGCAAACGTCTGGGCCGGACCCGGGCCGCAGGGCCCTGGATGACGGTGATGTCATCAATGTTTTTCAGATATTTGGAGACATACGCAGCTTTTTTACATGAGGCTTCTTCCATGCCTGCATGATTCATATACAGAAGGACTCACAGATCACAATCACGATGAACTTTGTTTTGCAGCTCTCAATTTTTTAAAGAAACAGTTCACCAACAATATAAATAATGTCAATATTTACTCTGCCCGTCTTTCTTACTTTTTTCCACGTTACACAAAAAAGCTTTTAACAGAAGCAAAAGCACCATGAAAGTATCATAAGAGGGACTCATATGACGTGTGTGTTATGTCATCTGAAGCCATGCGATGAGATGAGTGTGTTTTAGTCCAGTTGCAGTTTATAGATGCATGAAGAGTACATTATTACAGATTTCTTCTTTGATGTTTCAAGATAACACCCTTACAGTACAATACTGTAAAGAGAGACTGAATCAAACTTGTTCACTGTAATATTTTTACCATTCAAAACACATTTTTGTCTCTATGAAGAGTCGGCATGTATAATTAGCTCTTCGTCCACAGTATTATTTTACAGGGCATCCTCGACTTCTCTCTTTAATTAAACATCAGTGATTCAACTAAAGCACATCATTCACACACAAGCCTTCACCAAAACCACAAAAGGCCAGAGTGGCACAGACAAGAAACCTAAAGAATCAAAATTAGCATGCTAGCAAAACCCGTGATGTCCTTCAAGGGCAGGAGACACGTGCAACATCCCACAAGCCTTTAATTTGACTCAAATGAAGACAAACCTCAAGCAGACGGCACTCTTAGTTAACTTTTGAGCCCACCCAGCTGGGAGGAACTTAAAGGGAATGACATAAGCTTGAGTAAATGATGGAAGATTTTCATTTTGTGTGAACCATCACTGTAAGGCTGAAGAAACTGGATTCAAAACTCAGATGCCATCAGAAAAAGAACTTTGAAGGTTTACAATCTAATTAATGAAATTGATCTCCAGAACTGCTCACAAAACTTATTTTACATTTTGTATAACAACATACAGTGCACATGTGTGATATTTGAGAGCTACTGTACAGAGGGGACTAATTTCAGCCAATAATGTTTAAAATTGAAATATGAAATATGGGGCACAAGTCATATGGACTCTATGATGCTTCTATGGTGCTTTTTAGCATCTTGACAGGCCGCGTTCACATTCATGTGTGATTGTTAATGAATGTGACAGTACTCACCATGGTCAGACAGCAGAATCACATTGACACATCTGTGCAGCTGTCTCTGTTTGAGACCCTCCATCAACATGCCCATCATTCCATCAACATTCATTAGAGCCTCAGTCACCTGCAGAAACAAAGTGACCAAATGAATAAAACTTAGATGAATGTTTCTTTCAGGACTGCAAGATATAGCAAAAATATCAAAATATAAAAAAAGTTCATATTGCAGCACTAGTTGCTTGTAATTGCCTCAGTTTCAAGTTTTTTGTTTTGCAGCTTCATTATGGAACAAATAATAAATCTGTCCTGACCACTGGAGGTAGATAAGAGACTGAATAAAGATATTTCAACACCATAAAACCATAACTCTAAACAAGCTATAATCTTGTATACTGGTCATGTCCCCATTTGTCAGATGCTACACAGTAACTGAAAGCTGCTGTTTGAATTTCATACGGTGTTTGTTTCAGTGTACCTGAGAACTCGCTGGTCCAAATCGATGGCCAGAAGAATCGGGTTCTTCCATGTACAGGGTGTAAAAATCTGGTCTAAAACAAATGTTTTTAATTCCTCAGCCGTTCATTTTTTGATTGCACATATGATAGACAAACATTCACATACATACATACACATATCATTAAATTACTAAAAATAGCTAGAAAACAACAAAATAAATGCCTTAAACTTTGGTTAAAGATACACAACAGATTTATAATTAAACAACGTTACCTCTTTCCTTCAGGCAAATGCAACCATTCAAAAATTTTTGTCACCCTCTCTTCATAAGGGATGTTCCTGAAAAGAAACAAAAAATGTCTTAAGATAGTGTTATAAGATATTCTGTATATAAAATGATTAGTTGCTTTAAACATACAGTTTATCAAAACCTTCTGATGACTGCGTTACTAACTGTCAGACATCCACTATGTGTAGCTGAAATCTGTATCATGTAACCTGCTTCTTCAAAAATTATTTATTTTGTGCAAAACAGAGGTTGTTCCTCACTGCTGGGAAATCCACTATAATCAGTTCTTACAATGGTTCTGTTTTCTGGTTTTAAAATGTGTAAATATCCACCTGTTATACTTCATCCAGAAATCTGGGTATCTTCCACTGACACTCACATCAGATCCAGGCCAGAAGAAAGTTGCAGTTTTGAGTTTGTGTTTCATGGCTGTGAGCCAAATCTAAAGACAAACACAGGAAGAACTGCACTGACAGAGTCCAGATCATACCTGCACACGAGACAACAGATGCACTGCAGAAGACATGAGTGACCTGCTGCGAATGTGGGAGGAACAACTGCATGTCTGCAGCATGGCGCCAGCAACGGCAAGATCGTGGGTTAAAAATGTTACACTTAAATGCACTGCAAGTCCCTTTGAATAAAAGTGTATGCCAAATGCAAAAAACAAATAAAAACACCTTTCAGCAAATGTGCAGCAGAGAGAGAGAGAGGAGAGAGTGAGAGAGTGAGAGAGAGAGAGTGAGAGAGAGACACAGAGAGAGAGAGAGAGAGAGAGAGAGAGTGAGAGAGACACAAACAGAGAGAGAGAGAGAGAGAGAGTGAGTGAGAGAGAGTGAGAGAGAGACACAGAGAGAGAGAGAGAGAGAGAGAGAGTGAGAGAGAGAGTGAGAGAGAGACACAAACAGAGAGAGAGAGAGAGAGAGAGAGAGAGAGAGAGAGAGAGAGAGAGAGAGAGAGAGAGAGAGTGAGAGAGAGAGTGAGAGAGACACAGAGAGAGAGACACAGAGAGAGAGACACACACACACACACAGAGAGAGAGAGAGAGAGAGACACAGAGAGAGAGAGAGAGAGAGTGAGACACAGAGAGAGAGAGAGAGAGAGTGAGAGAGAGTGAGAGAGAGAGTGAGAGAGACACAGAGAGAGAGACACACACACACACACAGAGAGACAGAGAGAGAGAGTGAGAGAGACACAGAGAGAGAGAGAGAGAGAGAGAGAGAGAGAGAGAGAGAGAGAGAGAGAGAGAGAGAGAGAGAGAGAGAGAGAGAGAGAGAGAGAGAGAGTCTCTTTGGCTCTTAATAAAAGTTGATGGGAGTTTATTAATTACTTTACACAGGAGTAACACTGCTTATTAAAACTACTTCACATTCTGGAGTAAAACTGAATCACCAGTTTTACTCAACCAAAATGAATTATTTAGGTTTTGAGGAACTAGTGTTGAGATTCAGTTTTACTCAAGAGTTTCTTGGGAGCTCAAGCAAAAACTGTCACCACTACAAAACAGAATACAGACTGATTTATACTTATTTATAGTGGTGATAAAGAAATTCATCCTTCAGTTCAAGCTTATACACTTACAGTCAGAAACCACAAAGTCAGTGTCTGAATTTCATAGTCAACTTCTGTAAGGATCCTAATGCAGATAACAAAGGCTACCTCTGAATGTGAATGCCTTTGACGTTTAGGAGAGAATTATTTCAATATTTTTTGCCATATAGGTCAAAAAAAAATTTTCACTAAACAAATGCCCTTATCTCCTATTGAAACTGAGCTGGACTATAAAAGAAAAAAAATCCAGGACTGAAAAGAAGCACTGATGCAATAATTCCCCCTGATTCCTCCCTGATTATTTTAACCACTCATGGACAACAGATATCTGAATCACACTTTATCGTTTATGTTATTTTTTTAATGATGACTCTATAATGATGGCTGTACATTGCTGAGGTGAGATTTTTGAGTAAAATCAGGAGAGATGTTTCCCTCATGTTAAACACATTTTAGCACCATGGACGGAGCAAAACAAAAAGCACATGGCTGAAAAATCGAGCAAGAAAGAGACAAGAAGATCAGATTCTTATTCAGTGAGGAGTTTGACAAGATCTGGCCACCAATAACCAGAAAACATTACAACTGAAGCAGAAAACTGCAAGACCCTGCATGACTACCAGACTGTGCCGGGCATATTTTAGCTTCTGGATAACCTTACTCCCTGCTGTGTGATTTATGAGCTTTGTTGACGCACAGTGAGATGGCATGCCCAGACTATTTAAAAGTTCACACACTTTAATTAAGGAAGGGAGCACCACTGATGTTCTGTTTAAAAGACCAGCATTTCTAGTCAGCAGCACATGATGTATTGTAATTGCTGGTCCTTCGTATAGGATGATGCATGCTGGTTTCCTCAACTTGTTAACTAGCATAACCAGCAAGACTTTCATGGTTAAGCAGTGTTGGTGAACTGCATGGCTATGTTTGTCCAGCACAATGACCAGCACTAACAAGCACCAACAACAATCAAACATTGACACTTAGGCTGGTATGCTCCTGTAGCTCAGCTGGTAGAGCACTAAACTTGCAACATCAAGGTCATGGGTTTGAACACATGTACTGATAAGACTTATATTTAAATGGATAAATGTGGCACCAGCCCAAAACCTTTGCATTTGTCCCTTAATTCTTTTGCACTTATCAAAATATTTGACAGACCACCATATTTCATCAATAAGTCATAACAATCCTGTCATTCCGAGCTTTACTTACAGAGTCTGTAAGCATGTACATAATCTCTGGTTTAATGTGTGTGTGTGGACTCACTGGTTCACCCTGATACCACGACGGGTTGAATTTCTCCTCTGCTCTCAAACTGAAGGACGCATTACGGGTGACATCATACATCTTATTGTCCACAATCCCATGAGATTCTGGATACAGACCCTGTAAAAGAACAACAATTCATATAAACATTATTTTACCCATTAAAAAAATCTTAAACAAACCATAAAATCTTCACAAACCTTTTGCTTATATTTTTAATTAGCTTCTGATGTCTTTATAACTTCCTCACACACACAAACAAAACATAAATAAGAACTAAAATGGCACAATAACTCTAGTTGTTCCTTTAGCTCATGACATCAGCAACTCCAGAGTCATGGGTTCAAATCCCGGGGAACACACATGCTTACAGTAATATACAGCCTGAATGATAAACGACATCAAACTACATTCATAAATTACATCTACAGTGTGTCACAGAGAACATTAACTGTACGTTTTTTGTGGGAATTATTGGCTGATAATGAATGAAACTAGGAAGCAAATTATGGAACCAATGAGTTATTTGAGTCCTCAAAGCTCTCATTAACATTGTGAATTAACTATAGAATAATGTTGTAGATGAATTGTCATTCCTCTTGGACATTTATAGTATCTGCAGCTCTTCATAAGCAACAGCAGCTGAATGGCTACCTGTCACTTACTGTTACAATGGTGTAGTGATTTGGGAAGGTCTTGGTAGGATAAGCAGGTCTCATATATGGTGCTGAGGTCCCACATTTCTCTGCAGAAACAAGATGATGATACCTCAACCACTCACAGATCAGACAGAACTGTCATGCAATTACAGTGAAGAGGAGCGTGAAATACTTTTTGTGTGTTTTTAGAGTGTTTTTAGAACTGCAGTTTCGATTTCTGAGTAAAATAAGGTGTGTGGTTAACATTACTTGAAGAGCCGTTGATGTTTTATACCACAACATAACACAAACTGTAATGTTAGAACAATGGTTCTCAGCTCTGGCCCTCAAGGTCCACATTCCTGCAACCAGATCAAACCAGCCTCGGAGGCCAAGTTGAGAACCTCTGTGTTAAGCATTCATACTAGCCCATGTATTCAAGAATAAATAAATATAAGATAAAAGAAGACAAACAATAGTACTCTGACTTTCTGAACACAGAAGATTTCTGAAACAGAACAGTCTCTTTATTCAGCGGACAGGGTCAGGCGAAGATTGTTCTGAGGTTATGACACATACTGAGTTTGCTGATGACAGGAAGTTGAAGGCGGTGGGCTTCCATGTATCCCGCCCGGAATCCATCCAGAGACACCAGCAGCAGGGGTGGTTTGGAAAATCTAGGGGGAAAGATCAGTGTTTTTAAAACTGTGCTTTTCATACCATGCAAAGAAAACAAGCATTCCTTCTTCCATTAGTTGTACGCTGAAATACTTACATACGGCTAAAAACAGCAATGGGAAACACAAAACATGTGTCACCACAAAACTAACATTTACACGTTTGGCAGATGCTTTTATCCAAAACAGCTACACTGCACTCAAAGTTTTCATTTATGAGTTTCTCAGTTTGTGTTTCCTGGCGACTGAACACTAGTAATGGTGCTAGTAATGCCATTATCACAGTGTCAAATCCCAGACAACAGAAATCTATTCAAATGTACAGTTTACCTGAAATGCACTCAACATCATATAAATAAAAATGTATGCTGTAGCCTCTGCTCTAATATATCACTACTCATCATTTGTATTTGTTCACCTCATATTTATTTGATTAATAGACAGGCGTTACACAGGGTGTCTCTGTATAATTTGTTTAAGTGTTAGATGTCTTTCTTTGTGAAAACAACACCATAAAATTAAGTATTTCCATTCCACTTCCAAACATCTCTTAAGAGACCTATTACATCCAAAAGCCATCAGCCATCCTAAACCACAATCATCCCTCACAACTGTTAAAGATTGTGCCATTAGAAAGACAGAGTGGAATTATTCATACAGCATTAGCTTTATGTATTATCAGACTATTAGGAAATCAAACTATGAATGTAGTTCTAAACCGAAAGCAAAAATGACCTCCAGGGCCAAATTTAGTGTTGCTCTGTTGTGTGAAAACTAGATATTATGTTTTCATGTTCCAAATTTTTTGCAGAATTATGTGTATGCCCCTTCACCCACTTTACGGGCACTAAAACGTTTTAAAATGGTCCAAAAGCAACACACGGTTCATTAAGTTGTTTATTCACTAACGTGCTTGAGAAAAGCACTGTGGGTAATGCTGAATGTTTTTCAGGGGAAGTTTATTGTAGCTAATGGAAAAACAACACTGACCACACAGTTCATTTACTCAGTTAGACAAATCACATGCTAAACCCTTCTATGTTTATATGTGCATCTAAAACAGACTCATTTATACTGTTTATACAGTGGGATGCAAAAGCCCAGGAATAAACAGGAGGTTGTAGGATTTTGAAGCAGAACCCCACAAAAACAGACAAATCACGGAATAAAATAAGTATTTCACATTCTGCACTAATTAAATGTAAGAATGCTATTTAGATGCCAGATTTCCGTGCTTCCATTGAGACACAAAGTTGTTCTTTGGAACACTGGAACAACTTTAAACAAGACGTTTCACTCTGTAATGTTGCAGAACAGAAGCATTTTCACTGCTGGTCTCTGACGTTTTTAACTATTTTTACACAGAACCATATTCAGATAAAGAATCCCCTTCAAACAAAAACAATGCTTCCTTTTTCCAACAGTTTCACACACACAATGACTAGAAACACACAGAGGCTCATTAAATGCAGTTAAATTGCAGAACTGGCAGGAACACAGAGCTCATGTTCAGTTTCTCATTTCTACTCATGAAAAGTTCTGTTACCCATCAGGACACTGAGGACTTCTGATGTCCTCACAGTCTTCATCAAACCAAGATTTTGCACCTGTGAGAGAAAACAGAAGAGAAAGACTGTGAGGTGAAACTTTGGCCAGGTGGCTCAGTTCTTCTGGCATTAAATTATCATTGGTTTGTACCAGCCAACGTTAAGAAAAGAGAAATGAATGCGTGATGAGGAAGCGTCTCGATTTCAAAGGAGATTAAAGAAATGTAGTAGAAATGTATGAGTAATGTATGAGTAATGCTGACTATGAACAGCATTACTCAAAATAATCAAGAACAAAAGATAAACTATAATAAACTACTGGAACTTCAGCCACAGGAAGGGAATCACAAATATAATGCATCCATCCAAACGCTGGAATCAAAAGTTTTTTTATTCTTTTGAGATCTTTAACATAAACTCATTTCTCACAACAAAATTATCTAAGTTATGCTAGCTGCATTAAATGAACCTCTATAGCTCCATATACTCTCTCATCTGTGGAAACATCCGAGTTTATACTCAGTCTCCTGATCTATTACAGAGCAAGCTCTGAGCAGGACAATGTTTCTGGTCTTCTAATGTTAACAGCTGGATCAGAGATCAGAGTCCAGGCAGCATTTTTATCAGGTTACTTATTAGCTGCTGCACTCACACACAATATGGCTGTAATCCAGCAGATAAACTCTTGTGAAGCAACACTACTTTTAATGAGCCGACAGCCTGAGAGTTTAAACCGTTACTCTTTGTGCATGTTTACCCAGAAAAGATCAGCCAAACATGAATATTCTGTCATATACTCTTCCTCTCTAACCAAGACATTCACAATCCTTCCCAAAAGATTGTGTCATTAGAAAGACTTCAGACAGACTCACACAGAACATTAGCTCAATGTAGTGTCTCACCATTCTGTTTAAGCTGAAAATACACATACACTCTGGGGCCTAATATAATAAAAAACATTTAATGTGATGTGATGGAAGATTATCATTTAATAATTCTGGTCTGTTTCTCACACACTGTCAGAAAAAATGTGTTTTAATATCTTTAGCCTTCACTGAGACAGCATTTAAAGAGTTCATAGCCCTAAAGGGTCCAAACATAACCAAAATACAACCAAAAACATTTGTGAAAATATTTAAAAGCACAACAACTGCCTATGAAAACACTGTGTACATGAACTAATTTACTGTCTCTTGTCCTCTGAGCTCCAGAGCAACGTCAAAGACTTTACAGACGCTAGATACTCAACAAAACATGCACGCTGAAAATGTAAACAGCTACACATTCATTGACATGAGTTACTACTGTAAATATAAATCTTATAATCTATATGCAGATCTTCTGCACTGCTGCTCCAGTGCTGCTGTTTACAGATAGTAACAAGATGCTGCAGATACTGTGACTGGAGGAAATGCTCAATATGGCCGTTCTAGCAAAGGAAGTCCCGCCTTCCAAGAAAAAGCAGCCAATCATCAATTGATAAACACATTGTCCTTGGGGGTGGGGTGGGGGGATTGTAATTGCCAGTATTTGAGCCCAAGAAATTGAATTTATGGCACAGCTGATCCTAGATTTAAATGTTGGCAAGAAATACAGTAGTTTTAGAGATGTCTGTCTCACCCCATTCAAGTAGATAGGATTAAGTCTTGCGTGACTAAAATAGCTGCCCAGAGGAGTTGCAAATATGTTTGCTGAGTGAGGAGGGTTTGCTTAAAGGGACTGTGATGCACTTGGTTAGTTTTTGAGCAGTTCACAAGGATTTGGCTTGTATGGGAACACTCTACATGAAACACCCTCATTTCCCACATGTTTGTATGTGACAACACATTTGTGATGGTATTGGTCACAATGACAAACGGCACCTTTTTAACCTTAACCACATAAATGATTACAAAAAAAGTAGCAACTTAATGAGAATGTAATACAAAGAAAAGCATGTCATTTACCTTCACATGTGCTCTTGTAGTTGAAACAGCAGTCACCCTTCTTCACACAGTCAGAGGAGCAGGAGCAGAGACTGCCAGCCAAACGCTCCTCATCACAGCGGAATTTAGAACATGTCCAAAGTTTAGCTGGAAAACAATGAGGGATGGTCACACAGAGCAGGACACAGCCGATGTGACATGAGGACAAGGACTGTGAGAGAGGTGGTAACTGGGAAGGTCTCAATGAACTGACAGTTTGCACAAAACATGAAGATCCTGTCAACATCCACTCTTGTCTTGTTGCTTCAACCCAGTGTGTTTTTAAACCGTGGAACACATAAGGAGATTTCGATCTACAGTCTCTGACCCTTCTGAATGTTCAACTCTGTTGTTTTTGTTGCAGTGAAAGCAAGTGTGAACACATACAACATTGATTCCCATTAAGGTGAAAGTTTTTTTTAATGTGTAGAAACATGAACAAAATTTAACCCGGGGTGAAAGACAAGATTTGAATAGGATTAAGATGAATAGATGGTTTTAGAGGAACAGAGCAGAACAGAAATGTTATCTTTACTATTCCCTTAAAATATTAAAAAGAAATTTCAGTCAGTTCAGTGATTCATGGTACGAGAGCATTACCACAGAGGTTAACAAATTAATTCTTTCAAAAACGTTGTAGCACATTCAACATATATGAATCTTTCAATAAATGTAAAACTAAATTGCACAACAGGGATTCAAGCAGCCTGAAGATACGTTTATGATTCTTAAAGAAACTTCTCAAAACTCTCACAAAGTTTGTAATCATGGTCTGACAAACACTGAGGTCTAGAATTTACTGACAGGACAATGATCCTGCAGTCTGTGACTCCCTGAATCTTTCTTCAGGGACAAAGACAGGCGATACTCAGAAAGTATACCACAAGATTACAGTGAAGGCACTGAAACCTTCTGTGTGAACGTCTGTGGGTTTTAGTATGTGTATAATAGGTATGATCACAGTCCTTCTACTGGCAATAAAGTTTAACTGTACACAAGAAAAAACGAGACGGGAGGAGACAGGAAAGAGTTTGTCTCGACAGACAGAAACCCACTGACTCTGTATGTGCAATTCAACATATAAAAGACAAACCCTCCCCGGCCCACACATGCAGTGCACACTGCGAGCGCCACAGGGAGGAACATTTGGCTACTGTGTTGGAAAGCTGATTCAAAACATGAGGGGAAAAATGTCTCAGAGCCCAAACTTGGAGAAAGCCACAGTGACTTTTTTAAAGCTAACACCCAACTGACACCCGACTGAGGGTTTTCAACAGGTGGGTGTCAAACAGACATTCTTGTGTCCAGTGTTTGGTCAGTCAGGCGTTTTTAGGGTGTTCCGGTTCAGCCCTGGTTAAACGGTGGGTGTTTGTACACAAGTCTTAATTTAACTTCACATTCCTTATTTTCCCTCAGACACACACACAAACACAGCTGATGTGCTGGGCTGAATTACACTGTTCAAACTGAACCCTGTGAATGTCTTTATGACCAGATTTGGAGCAGAGCGAGACATTACTCCCCTGTAGTCAGACCTTTGACTCACAGCAGAAAGTTTGATCTATACTACTGCTTATTCAGGTCAAGAACCCAGAAATGACTGACATGTAAACTGACCACCCACCCGTTGCTTGTAAGTGCAGACTTAAGTTTATCTGAAATAGATTTTTTCAGTTTTAGACTGTGGGCGTGTCATCTGAGACTAACACAAGAGAAACATTCACAACAATAGACATGAAGCAGAAGAGAGACAGGAAAAGAGAGACACTTACATGGATTTACACACACTTCCTTGTAGTCCAGACAGCAGGTGCCGTCATTTACACAGTCAGCATCACAATGACACGCTGCATTAGCATCACGACTTCCAGACGTACAGCGATATTTACAGCTGCTAACTATCAGGCAGAAAACACAATACAGAGCATGTAAACAATACCAGACTGAATCAGCTGTACTGTATATACAGTATGATGAGACAGTATTATAAAAACACTGGGCTTCATTCATGAGGCTAAATTCACACATGATCTGAAAGCTAATGTAAACTGAAGTACATGAAGACATTTATAGTGTAAACAGTTGAGAATGGAGATGATACCTGTCTCAATGCAGCGATGCTTCAGTATAAAGATGATTGTGAAGATTAAAGCCAGCAGACAGAGCAGAAGAATCTATCCAGAACATACACAACAGAGCCACTGTGATCATTATTCACGTCAAGATTCAGTGAAGAATGAAGCTTTCTTTTAAACAGTGATGTTGCTGGTATAGCAGGAACATGATATGAGCTACAGGGCTGCTGGCGACTGTGATGTTCCGGGGTCAACATCCCTGCCCTGGAACAATACTCTTATCAACCAATCAGACTTCAGGGTTAGGTTTAATGGAAATAGGCTTAAACATAATTTTAATAAATTAATAAAAAACTAAAACAGCAGCATAAGGACAGGTAATAGATAAGGTTGTGGTTACAAAACTCCCCTGCTGAATGTTGCACTGCCGTTTCAGTGTCTCACAGTGAATGCAGAATAATTTCACTACACTTTGCATAACCTGAAAGGGTTCATGTGATGTCATTTTTTGGACCCTTCAGAAAGAGTGTGAAATAGCAGATGAGACCAAAAACAAACTAGCTGCCACCAATCTGACAGCAGTCAGAAGCATTTGAGCCAACACACCTTAACACTTACACTTTAAAGTGTAATCTAAAACTTCAACACTTCAACAATGAAACATGCAATGAAGAAGAGAACAATGCACACATTTAACAAACGTTTACATTTTGATATGTATGTGAATTATACTGAAATATTCAAACATCAGACTGTCACAGCTCTAAACTGGCTAATAATATCAGTACCTGCAACAGTTCAGGAACATTATACAGTGAAGTACAGTGAAGAAGTACAGTGAAGTACAGTGAAGAAGAAGTACAGTGAAGAAGTACAGTGAAGAAGTACAGTGAAGTACAGTGAAGAAGAAGTACAGTGAACCAGATACAGTGAAGTACAGTGAAGAAGAAGTACAGTGAACCAGATACAGTGAAGTACAGTGAAGAAGAAGTACAGTGAAGTACAGTGAAGAAGAAGTACAGTGAAGAAGTACAGTGAAGAAGTACAGTGAAGTACAGTTAAGAAGAAGTACAGTGAAGAAGTACAGTGAAGTAGTACAGTGAAGTACAGTGAAGTACAGTGAAGTACAGTGAAGAAGTACAATGAAGAAGTACAGTGAAGTACAGTGAAGAAGTACAGTGAAGTACAGTGAAGAAGGACAATGAAGTACAGTGAAGAAGTACAGTGAAGAAGTACAGTGAAGAAGTACAGTGAGAAGTACAGTGAAGTACAGTGAAGAAGAAGTACAGTGAAGTACAGTGAAGAAGTACAATGAAGAAGTACAGTGAAGTACAGTGAAGTACAGTGAAGAAGAAGTACAGTGAAGAAGTACAGTGAAGAAGTACAGTGAAGTACAGTGAAGAAGTACAATGAAGAAGTACAGTGAAGTACAGTGAAGTACAGTGAAGAAGTACAATGAAGAAGTACAGTGAAGTACAGTGAAGTACAGTGAAGAAGTACAATGAAGAAGTACAGTGAAGTACAGTGAAGTACAGTGAAGAAGAAGTACAGTGAAGAAGTACCGTGAAGAAGTAGTACAGTGAAGTACAGTGAAGAAGTACAGTGAAGAAGTACAATGAAGAAGTACAGTGAAGTACAGTGAAGTACAGTGAAGAAGTACAATGAAGAAGTACAGTGAAGTACAGTGAAGAAGTACAGTGAAGAAGTACAGTGAAGTACAGTGAAGTACAGTGAAGAAGTACAGTGAAGTACAGTGAAGAAGTACAGTGAAGAAGTACAGTGAAGTACAGTGAAGTACAGTGAAGAAGTACAGTGAAGAAGTACAGTGAAGTACAGTGAAGTACAGTGAAGTACAGTGAAGAAGTACAATGAAGAAGTACAGTGAAGTACAGTGAAGAAGTACAGTGAAGAAGTACAGTGAAGTACAGTGAAGTACAGTGAAGTACAGTGAAGTACAGTGAAGTACAGTGAAGTACAGTGAAGAAGTACAGTGAAGTAGTACAGTGAAGTACAGTGAAGTACAGTGAAGTACAGTGAAGAAGTACAGTGAAGTACAGTGAAGTACAGTGAAGTGAAGCACTGAGATCAGCTGACGGCCAGCGCGCATGTGCAGTCACTTCATTCTTTATTATCTCATGAATCTCAGCTACCCTGAGAAAGTTCACTTTACTCTCACCAACACGCACTTTCAAACAAATGACAAACTAAATGTTTTACACTGAAAACATCAAAACAACGATACATAAAATGTATATGTATAAACACACACACACACATATGGGAAGAAATAAACATACTACTTCACATTACTACAGAAACCATCTTTATGAGATCCCAGTGTTGTGAATTATCCATACGTAAACATGAACTCGACTGTAAACCATATAAAGTTACTGGAAATAAATCCTGTCATCTGCAGTGTGTCAGCGGGCAGCAGCAGTATCTCATGAGCTTCACTCACCCCCAGGAGGATCTTCACGCAGCTCGACCTTCTCTTGGCGTGTCTGTCGTTGCGCTTGTTGCGCGGCGCAGATCCGAGCAGACCGGCTGCGCGCTCGCTCACGCATTCATCCCTCTTCTCCGGGTCCATCACTGATCTCAGATCGCTGATCTCTGATCGCTGATCTCTGATCTCTGATCGCTGATCTCCGTGTCTGCTCACGTCTGCTTTCACTCGCTCATGTCAAACTTTGTAGCCCGTGTGCTTCACGACTCCGCCCAGCTGGAGGTAACGTGAGAGCGGGTCGCTGCGGCCGAGCGTCTCCCTGCCGCTCCGTGAAACGGGAAATGCTGATTATAATGAAACACTTGTGAGTGTGTAACTGAGTGTGTGTGTGTGTAACTGTGTGTGTAACTGTGTGTAACTGTGTGTGTGACTGTGTGTAACTGAGTGTGTAACTGTGTGTGTAACTGTGTGTAACTGTGTGTGTAACTGAGTGTGTAACTGTGTGTGTGACTGTGTGTAACTGAGTGTGTGACTGTGTGTAACTGTGTGTGTAACTGAGTGTGTGACTGTGTGTAACTGTGTGTGTAACTGAGTGTGTAACTGTGTGTGTAACTGTGTGTGTAACTGTGTGTAACTGTGTGTGTAACTGTGTGTGTAACTGTGTGTAACTGAGTGTGTAACTGTGTGTAACTGAGTGTGTAACTGTGTGTGTAACTGTGTGTGTAACTGTGTGTAACTGTGTGTAACTGTGTTAACTGAGTCTGTAACTTGTGTGTAACTGTGTGTTAACTGTTGTGACTGTGTGTAACTGTGTGTAATGTGTGTAACTGTGTGTAACTATGTGTAACTTGTGTGTGACTGTGTGTGTAACTGTGTGTAACTGTGTGTGTAACTGTGTGTAACTGTGTGTGTAACTGAGTGTGTGACTGTGTGTAACTGAGTGTGTAACTGAGTGTGTAACTGTGTGTGTAACTGAGTGTGTAACTGTGTGTGTAACTGTGTGTGTAACTGAGTGTGTGACTGTGTGTAACTGAGTGTGTGACTGTGTGTAACTGTGTGTGTAACTGAGTGTGTAACTGTGTGTGTAACTGTGTGTAACTGAGTGTGTAACTGTGTGTGTAACTGTGTGTAACTGAGTGTGTAACTGAGTGTGTGACTGTGTGTGTAACTGTGTGTAACTGAGTGTAACTGAGTGTGTAACTGTGTGTGTAACTGAGTGTGTAACTGTGTGTAACTGAGTGTGTAACTGAGTGTGTAACTGTGTGTGTAACTGAGTGTGTAACTGTGTGTAACTGTGTGTAACTGAGTGTGTAACTGAGTGTGTAACTGTGTGTGTAACTGTGTGTAACTGAGTGTGTAACTGAGTGTGTAACTGTGTGTAACTGAGTGTGTAACTGTGTGTGTAACTGAGTGTGTGACTGTGTGTGTAACTGTGTGTAACTGAGTGTAACTGAGTGTAACTGAGTGTGTAACTGTGTGTAACTGAGTGTGTAACTGTGTGTGTAACTGAGTGTGTAACTGTGTGTAACTGAGTGTGTAACTGAGTGTGTAACTGTGTGTGTAACTGTGTGTAACTGAGTGTGTAACTGTGTGTGTAACTGTGTGTGTGACTGTGTGTAACTGAGTGTGTAACTGTGTGTAACTGTGTGTGTGACTGTGTGTAACTGAGTGTGTAACTGTGTGTGTAACTGTGTGTAACTGAGTGTGTAACTGTGTGTGTAACTGTGTGTAACTGAGTGTGTAACTGTGTGTGTAACTGTGTGTAACTGAGTGTGTAACTGTGTGTAACTGTGTGTAACTGTGTGTGTAACTGTGTGTAACTGAGTGTGTAACTGTGTGTGTAACTGTGTGTAACTGTGTGTGTAACTGTGTGTGTAACTGTGTGTAACTGTGTGTGTAACTGTGTTATGTGTAACTGTGTGTAACTGTGATGTGTAACTGTGTGTATGTAATGTGTGTAACTGTGTGTGTAACTGTGTGTAATGTGTGTGTAACTGTGTGTAACTGTGTGTGTAACTGTGTGTAACTGTGTGTGTAACTGTGTGTGTAACTGTGTGTAACTGTGTGTAACTGTGTGTGTAACTGTGTGTGTAACTGTGTGTAACTGAGTGTGTAACTGTGTGTAACTGTGTGTGTAACTGTGTGTAACTGAGTCTGTAACTGTGTGTGTAACTGTGTGTAACTGTGTGTGTAACTGTGTGTAACTGAGTGTGTAACTGTGTGTGTAACTGAGTGTGTGACTGTGTGTAACTGAGTGTGTAACTGTGTGTGTAACTGTGTGTGTAACTGTGTGTAACGTGTGTGTAACGGTGTAACTGTGTGTAACTTGTGTGTAACTTGTGTAACTTGTGTAACTGATTGTGACTTGTGTGTAACTGTGTGTAACTGAGTGTACTGTGTGTAACTTGTGTGTAACTGATTGTAATGTGTGTAACTGAGTGTGTAACTGAGTGTGTAACTGTGTGTGTAACTTTGTGACTGTGTGTAACTGAGTGTGTAACTGAGTGTGTAACTGTGTGTGTAACTGAGTGTGTAACTGTGTGTAACTGTGTGTAACTGAGTGTGTAACTGATGTGTGTAACTGTGTGTAACTTGTGTGTACTGTGTGTGACTGTGTGTGTAACGTGTGTAACTGAGTGTAACTGAGTGTAACTGATGTGTAACTGTGTGTAATTGTATTGTAACTGGTGTGTAACTGTGTGTAACTGAGTGTGTAACTGAGTGTGTAACTGTGTGTGTAACTGTGTGTAACTGAGTGTGTAACTGTGTGTGTAACTGATGTGTGTAACTGAGTGTGTAACTGTGTGTGTAACTGAGTGTGCTGTGTGTAACTGTGTAACTTGTGTGTAACTGTGTAACTGAGTGTGTAACTGTGTGTGTAACTGTGTGTGTAACTGAGGTGTGACTGTGTGTAACTGAGTGTGTAACTGAGTGTGTAACTTGTGTGTAACTGATGTGACTGTGTGTAACTGAGTGTGTAACTGAGTGTGTAACTGTGTAACTTGTGTGACTGTGTGTGTAACTGTGTGTAACTGTGTAACTGTGTAACGTGTGTAACTATGTGTAACTTTGTAACTGGTTGTAACTGTAATGTGTGTAACTGTGTGTGTAACTGTGTTTAATGTGTGTAACTGAGTGTGTAACTTGTAACTTGTGTGTAACTTTGTGTGACTTGTGTAACTGTGTGTAACTGTGTGTAACTGTTGTGTAACTTGTGTAATGTGTGTAACTGAGTGTGTAACTGTGTGTGTAACTGTGTAACTGTGTAACTGTGTGTAACTGTGTGTAACTGTGTGTGTAACTGTGTGTGTAACTGTGTGTGTAACTGAGTGTGTAACTGTGTGTGTAACTGTGTGTAACTGTGTGTGTAACTGTGTGTGTGACTGTGTGTAACTGTGTGTAACTGAGTGTGTAACTGTGTGTAACTGAGTGTGTAACTGTGTGTAACTGATGACTGTGTGTAACTGAGTGTGTAACTGTGTGTGTAACTGAGTGTGTGACTGTGTGTAACTGAGTGTGTAACTGAGTGTGTAACTGTGTGTGTAACTGAGTGTGTGACTGTGTGTAACTGAGTGTGTAACTGAGTGTGTAACTGTGTGTGTAACTGAGTGTGTAACTGTGTGTGTGACATTTTTCGGGGTTTTGGACACATACACATACATGTCTTCCTGACTTTAACCATGAAGAATGATACAGGAGTCTTTAAACCAGTCCTAAACCTGAATCTGACTCTAACCCTGAATCTGACTCTAAACCTGATCTGACTCTAAACCTGAATCTGACTCTAAACCTGAATCTGACTCTAAACCTGATCTGACTCTAAACCTGAATCTGACTCTAAACCTGAATCTGACTCTAAACCTGAATCTGACTCTAAACCTGATCTGACTCTAAACCTGAATCTGACTCTAAACCTGATCTGACTCTAAACCTGATCTGACTCTAAACCTGAATCTGACTCTAAACCTGATCTGACTCTAACCCTGATCTGACTCTAAACCTGAATCTGACTCTAAACCTGATCTGACTCTAAACCTGATCTGACTCTAACCCTGAATCTGACTCTAAACCTGAATCTGACTCTAAACCTGATCTGACTCTAAACCTGAATCTGACTCTAAACCTGAATCTGACTCTAAACCTGATCTGACTCTAACCTGATTGAAAACCATCTGACTCTAACCCTGAATCTGACACGATCTGACTCTAAACCTGATCTGACTCTAACCCTGAATCTGACTCTAAACCTGAATCTGACTCTAAACCTGATCTGACTCTAAACCTGAATCTGACTGTAAACCTGAATCTGACTGTAAACCTGAATCTGACTCTAAACCTGAATCTGACTCTAAACCTGATCTGACTCTAAACCTGAATCTGACTCTAAACCTGATCTGACTCTAACCCTGAATCTGACTCTAAACCTGATCTGACTCTAAACCTGAATCTGACTCTAAACCTGATCTGACTCTAAACCTGAATCTGACTCTAACCCTGAATCTGACTCTAAACCTGATCTGACTCTAAACCTGAATCTGACTCTAAACCTGAATCTGACTCTAAACCTGATCTGACTCTAAACCTGATCTGACTCTAAACCTGAATCTGACTCTAAACCTGAATCTGACTCTAACCTGAATCTGACTCTAAACCTGATCTGACTCTAACCCTGAATCTGACTCTAACCCTGATCTGACTCTAACCCTGAATCTGACTCTAAACCTGATCTGACTCTAAACCTGAATCTGACTCTAAACCTGATCTGACTCTAAACCTGATCTGACTCTAAACCTGAATCTGACTCTAAACCTGATCTGACTCTAAACCTGAATCTGACTCTAAACCTGAATCTGACTCTAACCCTGAATCTGACTCTAAACCTGAATCTGACTCTAAACCTGAATCTGACTCTAAACCTGATCTGAATCTAAACCTGAATCTGACTCTAACCCTGAATCTGAATCTAAACCTGAATCTGACTCTAAACCTGATCTGACTCTAAACCTGATCTGACTCTAAACCTGATCTGACAGTCATATGAAACAAGGTTTCACAGCACACAATGATATATTATCCTTAATGTAAATGCTGATACTCTGGTCTGCATTTATAACATTATTTAGAGCTTTGATCTGGATGACACATAAAGCACAAAGCTGCACACTTGATACAGAACTCAAACACGGGAGTGTCCGGTTTAAGCTTTCATTTGTTCATCAAATGATGAAATGCGCCGTTTCACTTTTAAATGAATGAACTCGCTGTCTGGAGAGTTTGTGGATGTGCAGCACCAGCGCGCCCCCTCGCGGCCCGCGGCCGCACGTACAGTTCTGGATGATCAGGTGAGCCTGCAGTTCACCTGGTGTGGAGGAAGACTGCAAAACCTTAAACATGAACCCATTCAGTCAGCAGATCAACACAACACTGTCCACCTTCCGTCCTGAAGATGTGATCATCTCACCGTATGAATCAAGAGTCTCATCCTACACCTGGAGCTGGTGAATGAAGGGCTGCTTTCTGTTATCTGTTTCACTTTTAAACATGTCAGGCATTAAGAACAGGAAAACTGTAAATGATGGACATCTCATTTAAGTGTCCTGTATTGAAATGAAGATGTCAGTATGTTGTGGTGTCACTGAGCGGTGTGATTATTCTGTACAGGAGAGAGCATTGCATTCAGATCAATTATTCATCCACAGAAATGTGTCGTCATCACTATGACTTACACACTTTACAGATGAAATAAGAGCACAAAGCGGACAGAAGGTCCCTTTAAACTCTCTAATGATCTCTGTTTG